>JAMKQA010014311.1:0-26024 GCA_024699735.1 Posidonia australis
CACTCATTTAGCCTCTAGCAAGCGAATAAGACTAGAAAGACCGAGTTTCTCGGGCGTACGGGGGTGCCTAACACCTTCCCCGTGCGTAATAGGAATCCATACCCATCCTCTGGTTAGTAGACATCCGGCCTTCACGTTTGCATCTCATTCATTCACTTTTAGTGAATCGTTTGTGGTTTTCCTCGTCTTTCCATTAAAAGACCAGGTGGCGACTCCTTTTCTCTTTCTTTCGTCCCGTTTCGCGCCCTCGCCGTCTCAGCATGGCTGTGGTCTCCTTCCTCCCTCCTCGCGAGAGCGTGGGTGGCACGGTCACAAAAAGGATCGAAGTTTTACTCTATTGTTTCTCTATAACATGTAGAAGGAAAGCGTTTCAGTAGTGATTTTTGTGTAGTCAATTGTGAGTGCATGCATCGTAACTTTTCATCGCTGTTAAATCTTGTTATGATATGTTAAATGATAATGGACACAGATTCAAATACATGCACGAAATCTGGGACTGTTGGGTGCCACTTAAAATCAAACTCTTTGCATGGTTAGTTATTTGCAATAAAATCTTGACTAAGGATAATTTATTCAAAAGAGGTTGGTCTGGTTCTGAATTATGTATTTTTTGCAATAATAACAGAGAATCTGTCAAGCACCTATTACTATATTGTCCTTTCACGCAGTCCATTTGGAATGCTTTTACTGCTGAGTGCATTTATCCTGCTATATTTTCAGTTGAAGATTTATTTGTTTTTCCTCCTGTGCTGAAATTTGAAACATCCTTAATAGGCTTTCACACTTTTGTTCAAATCTTTTTATGGTCTGTTTGGAAGGAAAGAAATAATAGAATATTCAAGGGCACTTACAGAAATTCCAATATAATTACAAATGATATTATTTCCTTGTTTCACTGTTGGATAGAATGTCTGGGTACAGGCTTTGAAAGAAATGAAAATCTACAGTCTTTATCCACATTCCAGCAAAAGAGAGAGATGGAGCAAGCTTCAATGGCTCCTGATATTCCCCAGCAAGGAATGGATTACAATACCTCTACACCTGCTCTACTGGAGGATAATCCTATGATATGATTAACATTTTGTTAGTTGAAATATCTACCAGACTTCTGAGTTTTGAGTTTAAGTTTAACTTTTGTTATGGAAAATTTTTGTGATACATCTGTGGTGTAATACTGACAGTGCAAAACAGTGGCAAACTCTTATTTCATTTATATAATAGATTACTATTTACAAAAAAAAACTTTTCATCACTGGTACCTGCTGTACTATGGAGGTCGAATAATGCTTTAAGCATCAGTATTTGATAATACTCTAGCAAAGCACGAAGATAATCTTATAAAGAAAGTTTTTCGTTATACACAAGTAAGATCTCTCCATATTCTTAGAAAAATTTTATTTCTACGTAGATCCTATTTTACATATTAATTATACCTAACGGCAACAATCTTAAAGTGTCATTTCGATATTGTGTTAATCAACTAGATTATAGATGATAATAACATGAGAATATTAAGAGTAGTTTGTTGTCAAACTTGAGAAGTTTGATGGACTTATTTACAACTTATGGAGATGCATATTATTATTTGTGTATGAGAACATGTGTAGGAGAAATACTGTTTCTGATAGAATGTCATGACACAAACATTACATCATAATTCTCGAAAAGAGAATTGTAGATTTTTACTTCAAGATGAAGATCAAGTGAATATAGTTTTCTTTTCTATTTTGCGACAGATATATATAATTTGATTTTGAATTGAGTTTCAATTCAAATTAGGAATAATGTCACGTAACATATGTCCTATTATCTTTCCTATTTTATGGGTATGGGACTCACAAGGATTTTGAATTTAAATTCAAATTACGTATTATATATGATAATATAGATATGTTGAATTATAGAGATTTGAGAGAATTAAATCTTAATTCATAACAAGGAAAGATAAGAACATGTTGCATGTAACTACAAGATGCAGTTCTATTGTGTGTAGATATTGTTAGATGAGATTAGGACTAGCGATGGGTCAGGTCTGGATCCAGGACTCATGGGTTTGGACTCGTAAAGTAAGGATCTAGGTCCTGAAAATAAGACCCATGGACCAGTGGACCTAGACCTGCTAGACCCATTCATTTACTGGGTCGGGTCTAGGTTTAAAAATACCAAGACCTATGGACCCGTGGACTTGATTTATATATAATATATTATAAGTTAAATATAAAGATTAATGTATAATATTTACACTATATATATAATATATATTATTTTACTCTTAAATCTCATTCTCTCTAAAGTCTAAAATTTATGTAGTGTATACACATTGATAGAGAATTGTTGTATGAACATTGACAAAGTTGGTTTGTTGAAGTTGGATATATTTATTTACGCGTTGTTCAACTATCAATGGTTTATGATATTATTCATGTTATATATTTATTTATGGTTGTATTTTATTCATGATATATGTGTATTGACAGAAAATTGTTTAGCACATTTATTTACAATGTTTTTGGTTTAATTAAAAATCTGCTTTCTTTTAAAAAAATGAAAATAAATTGGAGGACCCATTAGACCTAAGATCCGGACCCAGACCTATTATCTGCATGGGTTTGGGTCTGAGTCTGGGTATAGGTAGACCTGACCCAGAGCCGACCCATTGCCACCCCTAAATGAGATCCAGATGTTATTGGATGAGATCTAACAATCTAAAATGAATCTTTGATAAATCGTGTGATTAGAGTCGAAATTGGGCGATCCAATAAGCAATCTAGATATTTTGAAACATTCTAGAGAGATTGAACAGGTCTAATTAGTGAGATTCTACTTCTCATACACAGATACGAGAGATCAGTGTGGAAGTATGTAGAGAAGGCCAATTCTCTATGTAAGGGTCTAATCCTTCATAAGCTTGAGAAGAGGAATGTGGATTCCTACTCTAAGACAGAGACGACAAAAGAGATCTACGACTCCTTAGAGAAGCAGTACAAGAATGACAAGAGTATGACAAAAATTCAAGGACTACAAGTTCGAGAAGGACAAGCCTATACTTCCGAAAGACAAGGACAAGGATGGCTAAAGATGAGAAGAAACTTCCAGAGTGCATCTTAAATTAACTACCAACTAGTTGGACCTACTTTGTCATTGATATTTATTGTAAGAAGACAAAAGTCAAGATGGATGATCTACTGCGATTCATCAGAATCAAGAATGAGGCCAAGCAAAGGGCAAAGCTGATGTGATTGCCAAGCAGGTAATTATGACTAATGCTGTTTTTTTAGTCAAATCCAAGGTGGATGAGCGACCAAACAGTAGTGCCAAAGGTAAGAGGCCTATGTCGATTAATCAAGTAAGTTAGGACACCATAGATTTGGACATGTGCACTACAAGAGAATTTTAAAGATGTCTAATTTTTGACTTATTCCAAAATGTGGGGGTAATACACACTAGAAGTGTAAGATTTATACATGAATGAAGATCATTAAAAAGTTCTTTAAAAGAATTTTTAGGAATACAAAAATTATATAATTGGTTCTTTCTGACACATGTAATTTCAAAAGCATTACCAGCAAAGGTGGGATGAAGTACTTTTTTCCCTTCATGGATGACTACTGTATCGAAAAGATGAAACTTTTGAAAAGTTTATGGACTTCAATACTCTAGTAGAAAGGCAAACTGAAAGGAACCTCAAGAAACTAAGAAGTGACAAAAGAGGGAAATGCTAATTCAAAGAATTCACGATATTCCACATAGAGCATGAAATAGACAATGAAACCACAACTCTATATTATCCACAGTAAAATGGAATAAAAGAAAGGAAAAATAGGATATTGATTGAGATGAACAACTCTATGTTGCTGACAGTTGGGTATCAAACTATTACTAGAGTGAAGTAGCTCTTTTAGTAAGTTATATTCTGAATAAAATTCCTTTCTCCAAGACAGAGACGTACTACATGAACTTTGGTTCAAGACCCGACTTAACCTATGTTAAGCTACTAAACATAAAGATTGACAGGTTAGGAACTCATACAACCAAAGTGATATTTTTGAGATATGCTAAGAGTAGTGATGTTCGAAGGTTTCTAGATTTAAAAATGAATTACACTATAGAAGCTCGAGATGCAAAGTACTTCGAGGAGAAGTTCAATAAAGATAAAAGCATCATGTTACATAATTTTCTAGAAAATCTCCCTACAAGAGAGAATGAGATTCTAGTATCTGACAAGGAGTTAGAATCAAGGATTGAAGAAGTCATACCTAAGGTAGAGGAAACACCAATCAAACGAGTAAGAAAGGAGAAAACCTTTGGACATGATTTTATCACTCATAACATAAAAGATGATCCACAAAGCTTCAAGGGAGTAATACAGTCCAAAGATGCAACATTCTGGTGAGAAGTAATCCAAGATGAGTACAACTTAATAATGGATAACAGCACGTGGGTGTTAATGAATTTACTTGATAGCTAAAAACCAATTAGTTGCAAATGAGTTTTTTAAAAGAAGATGTAGGATGATGGTTCAATGGATAAGTACAAGGTTAGACTAATCGTTAAAGGAAAGCATCAATTATTTCGATACCTATTCCTTTATAGCTCGTATTTCACCATTTGTTTGTTGATTACAGTGACTACAATACAAAAGATGGTGATACATTGTATGGATGTAAAAAAATTGCATTCTTAAATGGAGACTTGACTGAGGAAATTTACATGATTCAACCTAAAGGATTCGTAGTCAATAGGCTAGAAAAAAATGAATGTAATTTGACAATTAGACTAAAGCAAGCTCCTAAGATATAGCATGAGATATTGACAAAGTGATCAAGTCAATTGGCTATAAAGTTAGTGATGTTGACAAGTGTGTTTATATAAAATTTATTGATGAACGAGGAATCATCATATGTTTTTATGTGAATGATATGCTTATTTTTGGTATTGACACAGAAATTGTGAAAGATACAAAGAAATCTCTTTCATCTAAGTTTAGCATAAAAGACATTAGACTTGCAAATGTGATCTTAGAGACCAAGATAGTGAGGACTTCAAAGAGATGTGCCTTGACACACTTTCACTATATTGAGAATATACTTACGAAGTACAAATATTCTGACTTGACAATAGCATACATTTTGTATGACTATGTGCGCAAATTAAGAGATTTGCACCATCATAATCTAAAGAAAACAAGAGGAAAGGGAAGTGGTTGTACGACAGACCCTTAGAGAAAAACAATGGGAAAACTGTATCACAATTAAAGTATTTCAAAATTATTAGAAGTCTCATGTGTGCAATGAATTACACTAAGCCAGACATAACATTTGTTGTGAGTGTATTGAGCAAATTCATTAAGAATCTAGGCGAGGAGCATTGGATTGTTATAAACAAAGCAATGGCTTACCTTAAAAGAATCATACATTATGCTTTATACTTTACTCGCTACCCTACTATGATAGAAGGAATATGAGTTGTATGCATTGACGACTGCAACCTAAGTAGAGTATCTGAGGGAGTTACTGTTTGGTCTTTCACCATTCAGAGAAAGAATGCTAAACATTGCTATCTCTTGTGACAATAAAGTGACTAAAACAACTACTGGTAATGATTTATACAGCTAATAAAAGAAGACTATGCAAATCTACTATGCATGTCTCTAATCTTCTCAAAAGTGACACAGTCACAATGATCGACCTAAGAAGTCAGGAGAATCTAGCTGATCTCTTTACAAAAGGTCCCACAAGAGAATTCGTGCAAAAGACTTCAAATGGAATAAGACTAATGTCTACGTTGTAAGCATTTATGTATTCTACCATTTAAATATTTGTTATTAGTTCAAAGAATAATCTACTAGACTCTTATTTAATATCTCAAAGAAGAAATAGATGATTTATTTGTTTGTTGTACTATTTTGTTATTCTGATGGAGTTAGACTGCAATAAGCCTATTCCTTATAGTACATATCATGTTGAGGTTGGTAAGATGTCTTATGAGTCCTTATACATCTGAGATACTTTATACTTTTGTAGGAGACACATTGCGAATAGTACCATAAGAAGGGGTTTCAAACTTCATACTACAATAGCATGCTCTGCATTATAGTAGTCTAAGACTACAAGTTATGATGAAGTTGACACTGTCAGAAGCTCTAGGACTTCATGCCAAAGTGATATTGACACTACAATGGTTGAACCATAGGAAGGTCTGGAACCTTATGTCAAGAAATCTGGAATTTCAATGGATTCACCTATGTAGTGTAAAGATGATGTCGTCTCTTATAGAACATGTAGATTGTCTTGAAGAATATTGGTAGATACTAAATTTGACACAAGGTCCTTAATATGTCACCAGATTAAAGAACTAGGAAAACTATATGTGAATTGATAGACTCTGAAGGTTATTGAGTTCAAAGCTTAGTCCACTCACATAGTGCAAGCAAGAAGTCAATGTCACAAAGGTGAGATTCAAGCCTATGGAACATCCTAATATTGATCGTAGTTGTCTCTCAGTGGAACACTATTTTTGAATTAGTAGGAGATTATTGAATAATCACTCCAAATAATTCAAAAATAAATTAATAATCTAATAAACATTCACTGAAGAGAGAGCCATGACACAAAGATTTTTTAAACATCTGTGTCAGACATCTAGTCTATCTTTCAAAACAAGAACTTTTCGAACGTCCGTGCCAGACATTCATTAGTCCATTTGGAAAACAAGAACTTTTCGAACATCTACGTTGAACTTCCATTGGATTGTTCATCTAAAGCAGTATTCGAGTGGACATCAGCTACAATATAATTCTGTTTTCAAATTTGAAAGGTTTTAAACACAATAATTGTTCCCTTTAAAAGATACTGATTACAAATTATATTCCTTTTGTATTTAAAATGAGAGATAATTATATTATCTTGTCTTAGATATAAGTAGGAATATTCTCAACTCAATGTACATGAATCATCATATTTGAGAGAGATATAGACAACTTTATGTTAAACTTTCTTGTATGTGACAACATAAATCTCTATCTTCTTAAAGGACTAAAAAGAGACAATTAAGTTTCGTATTTTGAAAGGATCAAAATTTAACTCTATTGTTTCTCTACAAGAAATAAAACAAAAGCATTTCAACGATAATTCTTTTATAGTCTATTGAGAGTACATACATCACACTAGTATTTGGAAACGATCCAGCTAAAACTCACAACATTAGAGAGGCCAAATAATGCTTGAAACGTCGGAAAATGATAACACCTCCACGAAACACGAAGATAGTCTTATAAAGAGACTTTTTCATCATATATAAGTAAGATATCTCTGTATTCTCAAGAAAATATTATTTCTACGTAAATCTTGTTTCACATATTATTTATGTTTTTATTATAATTAATAATATTAATTGTGTCCGACAACAATCTAAGGACCTTAACAAGGAATAGAAGAGCCACAACAAGAACCGTGAATGTGGACGAAAGGCAAGTGGTCTTAACTGAGACGGACCGCAAGTCCTAACAAAGGAACTCGATAGTTCAAGCAAGGGAAAAAGTATCTAAATTGCATGGTAAGTTTGTAGACTACAAGAATATGAGACGCAAAAAGTCAAGAATGTAGATAAGGAGTTCGGTTCAAAGGCAGCTTACGCACGTATCAGATACGATGAAACACTATCCATCCCATATCTACTATCAGTACTGCGAGGACCATCTGCCTGTTCTGGTTGGCAACATTGTGTTATTTTTGTCACAAATTGCTGGAACATGACAGAGGGCTCTGTGGCCATGATAGTCGCAGTCCTGTCAGATCTCTTGTTTCTTTCAGAAGTTCAGTGCTCCCGGATCTTAAGGTCGTTGTTTTTGATGCACACATGGCCAGATTTTCTACCAACTGATATTAGTTGGTTTTGCCAACCTATCATGTGAGTTACACCAAATTCCTGAACAGTTTGTTTGCATCACAAAATTTACTTAAAATATCAGGATCCGATCTCCACAACTGTACAGAGGAAATAGAATGCAAGAACCCAAACCCACAAACTAGAAGAATCGAAATGGGGAAAAATCAAGCTATTCTTCTGTTTCATCTTACTTACAAGATGTAACACAATTCTATACAGGCGTTCAGGGAGAGTTGATGCATTAGAGTCGACTGCATGAAAACTTAATCGGATTCGGTAAGCACACTGCAAACAAGAAATAAAATACTTTTATATTAGCAGAGGCTCCTTAATTTTGTGGAAAGAGATAAAAAGCTAAAGCAGATAAAAATAAGAACCAAAATAGATCACAGTCAAGTAATTATCGATAGGCAAATTGAGTAATATTGATATGGGTCTGCATTCTAGTTACCAGTTTCACATATCAACACCCAAAAAATAATGGGCTTGTAGTATCGTAGACGTTCCTTTTTGTTGTAAGAAGCTTAACATCTACGACGATATATACCAACTGAAATGGACCTCAGGGAGGCTTGATAAGGAAACCAACAAAAGATTAACTGCTGTTATTCAAAGGTAGAAACTACACAACATCGTTGGAAAAAGAAGAAAAAAAGGCATCAAACTCAAGGAAAAGCTTATCTTGACATATCCTAAACAGAAGACACACAGAAGTAACAATAGAACAAGGGGTAAGATTAATAGTTTGGGTTTGCCGATTTCTAACCCACGATAAAATAAACATAATTTAAAACTAAGAAGGATTCAAATAATTAAATAGAACCCTAACAAGTTGTAGTCTAAATAGAAGCAGGGTTAGAATAAAGTAGTCATCCCTTGCTACACCAATCAAAACACTCGTTTATTCCCACACCAATCATTAACATGCTTGGTTGTGCAAACTAAAAAACATGGAATATATCCTGTCACAGAAAAGAGTGTTGTTTAGCTGGCTGCTTTTTAAATCTAAAATTAAAAAATTTATCATTTAATTAATTAGGATTACCTTTTTGGTGGAGTAATCAGTGTTACAAGTGCACTACAAGTAAAAAGGCTTATCACATCCCAGGTTACCAGTTTATTTAAAGCTTTTCTAAATTCTCAATAATAG
Source organism: Posidonia australis (assembly GCA_024699735.1). Classification (NCBI taxonomy): domain Eukaryota; kingdom Viridiplantae; phylum Streptophyta; class Magnoliopsida; order Alismatales; family Posidoniaceae; genus Posidonia; species Posidonia australis. The sequence continues at coordinate 9,038 of JAMKQA010014311.1, forward strand.
AGCAATACCATCCAAAAGGAAATCAACAGAGGGAAGAACCCAATGTTTGAGGCTCCAATCATTGTGGGGTACCAGGATGGGTCCAAATGTACGCAGCCTTATTTCCAGATGTGAAGAGAGAAAAATGTACGGCTATTATCCTTAAAAGTGGAAAAAAACAAAAAACAAAAAATATTGCATATGAATACTTTTAGATGTATTCTGGTCATACAAGTAAAATCAACAGCCAATGAGTACCAAATAGTCATCGCCTTTTTGATGAGCAATTAATTGACTCAGTATTGTAAACACACTACAAAATTGAGGAACTTCTGAAATAATATCGTCAAGTTCTAATTATTTATACAGGAAGAGTTTCAACATTGACAGCTACATGAATCTAGAAAATCAGGAGAATTATCATGATAGTGACTTTAGAAACTCTTATACAATGCTTCATAGGTAGCCAGAGTTCAAAATTCCAAGATAAACATTACTCAAAACACATACCTTCAATTTCACTTGAGTATTCCATGTCTTGATTGTACTCTTTCACAGCTATGCAAATCAGAGCTAAGATGGGACATATTGATGATTTAAAAGTGGCCTTCTAGTTGGAAAATCATCCTCGTCACTGTCAACATCGTCACTTTCAGTAGAAACCATGCCTCGTAGAATAATTGCTAGAAGAAGTGATAGTGCCTTTATACAAACACAAAAAGGTGCAATGTATTAGTCGTAGTTAAGCTAAAGAATATGCTTCTTTTGCCGAATGCAAATTATTTAGAAACATGCACTGACTGTTTGACTAGTTTAAAAAAAAAGGGGGTAAAGAATGATATAATAAATGACTAAAGCAGTATATTACAAGAGAATTTAATTGTTGCATAAAGAGGATAATAACTTACTGGCTAAGATCATCTATAATTTTTTTATAAAGTTTTAAAAATTTTCAACATTAATTCAATTGATATTACAATCTAAGCACCATATATTTTTAGTTTCTAATAGAGCGATGGTTATCATAATTCTCATCTATCCAGAAACCAAATGGAAGCATAGATACTGAAACATTCAAAAAAGGCATACAATAGTGAACATGATCAAACTTCCTTAAACTCAAAATTGGTGTATAATTTTTTGGGGTTGTTTATTCTCACTAAAAGTGATGAATTAAGAATATTCTCTGCACATAATTGTAACAGGATAAAAGAAAATTTGCAAACCTGAATGACAACCACAGCTAAACCAACCCACTTAAAAATAGCAATATTAGATTCAATAAATGTCCGAAGCCTTCCAAGCTCTCCCGTCGGATCATTTGGAAGATCCTGCATGTATGGTTCAATGAGAAGTATAGCTTACAAAAGACACAAAATAAAAGGGACTCCAAAGGAGATATATTAAGTGGCTTTGATTTAACAAAAAAGCTAACCTCTTGCCAATGTTTGTCAAGCAGTAGATAGCCCAAGAAAGCAGCTTCAAATAAAATAATTACCGAGGATAATAGAGCATACTATTGTTGATCACAGTTAAGGAAGCAACAACCAAACTCACGCAATATGACATGCACCACATCAATGAGAGAATAGACTGACGGACAAAAGCACTGACACCAGAATAACAGGGCAATAGTAAGGAAGATGGCATATACTTTTCATTCTGAAGTATCCTGCTGCTTGACATAGCTATGTGCTCACCAGATGCCAACAAGGATATTAACAAGTAACCAAGAAAAAAAATATTGATATAACATTCATTTAGCTCAATCAATAAAATAATTAAACCTTTTAAGTTTTAACCAACTAATAACCAGAAACAAATTAGATATGTTGAAACCAGGCATACCATCAAAGACAACATTACACCCGGACTTTTCTTGGAGGTCCAAAAAAGCAAGAATGTCTTGCATGAGAAATTAGTGCATGAGAGTCAATTGCCAGAAAGATGAATTCAAATAATTCATGGTTATTTTAAGCATGTAATTTTTTTTTATTTTCCCAACACTTTGGACCAATACCACAAAGCATAGTTGATCGTATGGATTTTGCTGTAGTTTGAAAGGATATTTTTTTATCAAATAAACATCTAGATGCACTTTTCCACTTTATTCATTCTGAGTTAAGGCTATTATCAACATCCTCTTTCATATCCTCGATTTCACTTAATATGAATCCTAAATATCTAAAAGTATCACTTTGGGATCTTATGGCCATCTAATGTTGGGGCCTCATTTCTATTTCTTATATAACTAACACTTTATATATTTGTCATGGTGCTGCTTATTTAAATCCTTCTGAATGTATCCATAATACTATCCTAGAATTAGTCCCAATACTACTTTTATCCATAAAGATCGTGTCATCTACGGCAAACATACAACCAAACAAAACATAACTTATCGAATACATGATTGCTCCAATTGGGGGTTCCAATCCCAATGTGTGCAACTCTCCTATGAAAAGAATTATATTGATAACATATGCATGTGATCTCTCCTTGTATTTCATTAAAGTGTTTATCTATAACAAAGACAAAAAGATAGAGACTTAATATTGATCTTTGATGCAAAATTATATTTATCAGGAATTCATTGTGTCCTTACCCACTATTTTGACACTACTTACCACTTTGTCATACAAATCTTTGATTCCATCAATTATCAATATATTCACTGGTTCAATAATCAATTTAGTGCAATATAGTATTGAACTATTGCAGCAAACAATATATCTATTTACTAAAAATGTTATAATGTCATCTTCGTTACTACTTGCTAGGTAACTAGCCTTAAGGCTGCCAATTTTAACCATTTACCCCCTACCTTATCCATTATCCACCTTATTTAAGTGGGTATGAGTAAACCAAAAAAACCCATTTATTTAATGGATAGGGTACGGGTTAAAAACTTATCCACATATTTTAATGGATAAGGTATAGATAATCTTTTACCCTACCTACTTTACCCACTTTATCCATTTAAATTATAACATTTTTTATGTATATGTTATGTCACATGGACTTTAATGTCAATGTTTGTCACTTAGCTCATTATTTATATAAGGTCCATATTATATACACATAATGATTATGTTTTGTTAAAAAGAAAATTAGAAAAGAAACTCAAAGCATCGACATTAAAGTCCAATTTTGAACATCGTAAAATTGTGTTTGCTTTATTTAAACATTTTATTGTTATATTAGTTTATAATATTTATTTAATTATTATTTATGTAATGTTTGCAAGTGATATCTATTAATTTGAATTACATATAACAAATGAATTATTTATCATATGTATTTTGAGAATAAGAAAATTTTTACCTATTTATTACCCATTATTAGCTATTACCCGTTTATGTTTGTGGAAAAAAAAATGGATATAAGGTCATTCTTAGTGGGTAATAAATGTATATGGGTAAGGATATTGATTCATGGATAAAGATAAGGGTAAAGCCTTACCCTACCTATACGCAACTTATTGACAGTCCCAACTAGCCTTATACTATCTCACAGTGGGTCTTTATCATAATTTGTGTCTGACCACTATATTATGATAATGAATGGAAAAATTACACAAACTGCTCCTTTATAGTTTGCATATAAATAAAATAAAAAAGAGATGAAATGGAAAAATAAAGAGAAGGTTTATTGTATTAGTTAAGCTGCTTTCCGTGAATTGCCGGCTATGTGTGTCATGTGGATATTAGTTCCGGTGTTCTGTCTGGTGGTTCAAGTGCTAGTGTATTAGCTCCATAATTGACAAGGCTTGATGAGGGGTTTGCTAGTGGATTTAATGGGAAGGATAAGGGAGTAAGAGATGTGAAAATCATTCCATCGAGTTTGAATATGAGGGCATTGACAAGATTTAGGGTTTGGATTGCAACCCTTGTCCCACTTAAAAAGTTTGCAACATGATACAACCTTTCTTGCTAAAGAAAATAAGAGAGAGATCATACTAGCGAAAGAAGGAGATGGGAATAAAGCAGAGAACAAGAAACAGTGGACCACTTTATAGAATCCCTACGGACTGGCTTATGAATTTAAATTACTGATCCCTATCTAATCATTATCTAGGCCTTTAAATAAACTCGCAAGGCAATTTCTCCATGAAAGTTACACATTACAGAAGATGAAAGGCTTGTTCATAATTCCCACAGCCGAAAGATGAATACAAGCACCTAAACTTACCCAAGGTCACGAAAATGGCTTCCTACTAAATAAAGTGAACAAATCACCCAACACCTTAGCTATGCAAAACAAACAGATGTCTACATGGTCAATCATTTGGACTTAGTGATTGCATACATGAAAACTCAAGCCCAAAACATTGACACGAAGATTAACCTTTGGGTTTTCTCTGGACTCCAAGACTCCACCAGAGTAAAAGGAACACAATTTCTTACCAACTTTGCTATTGTGAAAAAAAAAACCATGAGCTTTTAACTAATATTTCTTTATCAAAACAAATTTATTAATAAACACTAAACCCTATAACTTAATGCAAAGGATACCTAAGTTGATGAAGAACGTAAGCTATTTGGGCTCCTTGCTACTTTGAATCATGTCCACACTTTATATTGCTCTTCTGATATTCAATGTCAATGCTCACAGTCTAGCAAATGTAGCCTTCAACTTCACAAGGGAAAACAACCAGTTAATGTGTGTCTACAACAGAGTAAAGAAATTTTACAATAGCATATGCTTCCATGTCCAATACTTTGACTAGGAAGGTGACAATCCTTCACCAGGTAGAAGTATGAGATACATTGATATCCTACGTTGTGTCCTTAAACAGTTCAAGGATCATATAGAATTTAGTATAGGATAGACTGACTTTTTTTTTGAGGATAACAGTAGGGGCTGTATATATAAGAAATTCTCGAATTTCATCTAAATGCCATACTGCAAGACGACCCTGTGATGCGCAGCACGTACTTGCACTCTAAAAAGAAAACAGTTGACATGTGTTCTAGAAGTAGATGCACAAATTACCAAAAGTAAAAGCATAAAATCATAGTTACAAAGAAAAGAAGTAAGAAACGTGAATTACTTAGTATGAACAACGTTAAAATGAGAGACCACAATCATCCAGCTGAACCATACAGAATTCGTATAACACCAAAACAATCTGAATGAGAGACAAACCAAACACAATTTTCAAGAATCAAAAGGAAAAGAAAAGAAAATTAAAAAAACACCGATTATCAACAATTACTGAACACGAATTGTAAGAATCGAAACTTATTATCCTCATTAGCCGACGAACTACAGAAATACAACACATAAACAGAGAGGATACGAAACAGAGGCAACATCCACTAACAGCCTCCGCTGCAACATACCCCGTGAAGGCGAACAAGCACATAACCAACCCAATTCCCATCAGGCAGTAAGCAAACCTACCAAAAAAGGGCACAAAATTTTGCCAGAAAATCATGAGAACCGAAGTAGAGAAAACAAAAAGGGAAAAAGTGTATTTGTTGTATTCACCATAGATCAGGAAGATCGTCGAGGTCGAGGAGATTTGCGAGGAGGCCGAGGTTGTCGCCGTCGCCATGCCGGTGCCACTGATCGAGAATCCACACGGAGTAGATCAGGACGGAGACCCCGACGAAAGCCTGGAGGAAGATGAGGAATTTGATGAGGGAGGCGACGCAACTTTGGCAGATGCTCGGACGCATCTCCGCTTCTTCTTCTTCGTCTTCTTCTCGATTGGTTTTAGGGAACTTCTGTTACTAGATGTTTATCACCAAACCAGACCAATCCACGGTACTTATGAACTCATTTATTGTTATATTTAGTATTTGTTTATGAGGATTGTTTTTACGTAGGTGTCTGTGTATAAGAAATATGTTGGCATTTTTTTCCCATAAATACATTGAAGAAAAGAAATAATAGTATAGATATATTTATTAGATATTTATAAATATATAGTGAATTTTTTATTTAAATTAAACAACTATTGAGCCTTAATCTAAAGATTTTAAAATTTAAAATATTTTGTTAAATTCTAATCGTTAAATTTTAAATTAAAAATTAATAATAAATATAACTCAGATTATGATGGAATTTTAATACATATATAATTAAATTTTATAGATTATTTTATAAATTATCTAATTATATAATTAAATTTTATTTTTAAAAATAAAAAAATGAAAAAAAAGTGACTGTAAGAAAAATTTTAAATAAAGACCTAAACAAACCATTTCCTGTTTGTTTATTACTATTGTTGAAATTGAAGTTGTTCCAAACAGTTTGGCTTTTATCTACAATTTTTCTTACAAGTTGTAGACTATTGATAATGTATTTCTCTACGTTTTGAACTTCTACCAAACGCAAGATATATCCTACTTCTGGTAGAAAATAGCTTTTTTGAGATGTAGCTTCTCCCATTAATAATATCCAATGCACCTTTAATGTTGAACATGGTAATGAGGATGCTTTTCACTTTTGTCTATGTACAAAGGTTTTTTAAATTTTATTTTAAAAATTCTACATTTATTGAAATTCACACCAGTAACTTCTCAATGTGTAGCCAGAAGGATCTTCACTAGGAGTGTACATGGGTCTGAGTTAACCTGAAAATCGAACCAACCCGAACCACTTGGGTTGGGTTGGATTGGGTTTTCTCAATCATGGATTGGGTATGGGTTTCAGGCTTGGGTTACCCAATCTGACCCGAACCCGAAGATATATATATATAATAGTAATTTTTTATATTTATAAATATATTATATTTATATATATAATTTTTAATTTATAAAAGTATACAACATTAATCACAGTTTCTTTTTTCACTTCTCATGCTTGGCACTTGTATATATTTCATAGACAATATTAGTAGAGCTACATTTATTTGTTAAGCAACTATACTTTTATTAACTATTTTTTAGATCAATAAACCATAAATTATCCACTAATTTTTGCAGTCTTCTGGTATTTTAATTAAGTTTACACCATTCTCTTGTACTATTGGAGAAAATTAGTATTAGTTGGCTAAGCAACACTAATGTATCACATGTCCATTTTTTTGACTTTTAATAATGGATGAGTTTATTATCATTTTTTTTATAATTAATAATAGATGAGTCTATATTTTTTTTTGTATAAAATTCAAGTGCTATAAAACCCAAGAACCGACCCAACCCAACACCCAACCCAACCTGAAGTTTGTGGGTTGGGTTGGGTTGGGTTGGGTTTAGATTGGGTATGGGTTCAAAATTATCCAATCCGAACAATATGGATTCACTCCTAACTCGACCCAACTCGATCCATGTACACCCCTAATCTTCACTTTTGTCAACATACAAAGGTTTTTTTATTTTAAAAAATTTTACATCTATTGGGATTCACATATGTAATCTTTCAATTTGAATAACAGTTACGTATCGAATAAGTTATATTTGATGGTGAATATTAGAATTCAATTTTATTTCTAATTGATGTATATTATTATGATTTGATTTGTGAATAAATGAAACAAATTTTCTACAAGCTAGACGTGCTAAGATCATGCTAACTTTCAACAAGTCAGGTGAAAGTAATAAGATACTTCTATGATACTAGTTGTCACAGAATTTTTCTCCATGTCACGCTTAAAACTCCGATGACACTAAGGAACCCTAATCCTTAGCTTGTCACTTGAATCACCTACAACATGGTACGCAACACAATGCACAACGCAGAACACTCACACTCACACTCACGTCCAAGCACACACAATCACGCACAAAAGATAGAGGTTAGGGAAGTATCTTTTTTTATTACATTCATTTGAAAGTACAATACAAGAATAGGTAAAGTACAACTCGAGTATTCTCCACAGCTTGCTCTATTTCGTCATTATGTACGTGTTTATATACACGATCATGGGCTAGCGCATTCACTCACGCATTTACCCCCAACCTTAACTCATCAAAAAGCCTTCACCGTTACACCATAGGCCATGTCACCTTCGTGATGTCTTGACCACTAGTTGCCTCGCGCACCATCTCCACATATCGCCACGAACCCATGCCATGTCCACAGTAACGCTATGACCATGCGCTTGACCCGCTTCCCAACGCCACGATCTGTATAACGGCCATTGACTGCGTGCACCTCATGCAGTACACATTGCTTCTCTAGCAACACCTTGCTTCCCTTTGTTCTGACACAACGAAACTTGGCCTTCTCACGCATGTCGCGTGAATGCCATTACTAACTGTCCTATGTCCGATCTTTACTAATCATGCCTCAATGTCGAAGGAATCCTCATGCTCCTATTCGCATCAAACCTCGCTACCACACATAAGGTGAGGATGTGACACTAATCAACTCAAGTAGTCGAATCAATTTCTCATTCCTCTTACTAGAACGAGAATCTTGATAGTCTTGTCTTGAGAAAAGAATTAAAAAAGATCCTTCTATTGTACCACCAAAATGCATGCAATGACACAGTTAGAGGTGCAAATTGGTCCACAAAGCACCAGGCCCGCTCGAGTCTGGATCGGGTCGGGCATCCTTTTGGAGGTCATGGGTCCAACACGGCCCATGGGCGTCTGTGGACCGGGCAATCTGACCGAAGGGTCGGGCCGAGTCTGGTCGGTTCATTGAGTCTAAATTTTATTTTTAAAATTACTTTTTTTATTAATAAAAAAATATTTTAAGTACATCATTTTTTTTACATTAAAAAATATAAAAGATATTTACATTTTTTATTTTTAAATTTTACATCAATATTTATTCAATTGTGGAGTCTGATTTGTTTGTTGAAGTTGATGTCGCATCATCGTAGGGGTGCACACGGTTCGATCAGAACCAATTAACCAAACCGAACCGAACCATTTTTAATGGTTCGGTTTGGTTAAAGTGTATTGAATGGTTCGGTTCGGTTCTCAAATCTTAGAACCATACTTAGTGGTTCGGTTCTTGGTTCTGAGTGTGGTTAACTAAACCGAACCAAGAATCGATTTATATATTAATATTATATATATATAGTATAGATCTATTGCATGCTCTAACCAGCAAATCTGGTTTGTCGTTTTTTTCTTTAAAATTCAAAATTCAAACAACAAAAACCTCCCCTCCAAATCTAAACCCTAAAATCTACTTAAACCAACCCCAACTCCTGTCCAAACCCTACAACAGCCGCTCGCTCCTCCCCATCCTGAAGTCCTCCGGCCGTCGCTCCTCCAGCCGCCCACTCCTGCGCCATGCAGCCGGGACTGCATCGCAAACTCCGCCCTCTCCCTCCACCACCTCCACACCCTTGATCTCTCCAGCAACGCCCTCTCCGGTCCCATCCCCACCTCCGCCGCCCTCTTTGACCGCCTCAACTGCTTCCGTCTCGACTGTAATTGCCTCAATGGCTCCATCCCCGCCTTCAACCACTCCTCTCTCAAGATCTTCAATGTCTCATCCAACACCCTCTCCCGGCCCCGTCCCCCCCACCCCCGTGCTGCTCTCCTTTAGCCCCTCTGCTTTCTCCGATAACCCCGCCCTGCGGGACGGCTGTCAGAAGGGAATGCCGTAATCGCTACTTTTTCAAGCCTCCTCCTTCTCCTTCTTTAGTTGCCCCTGCGGAGGCAATGGCAGAGCGCGGCGGGCAGCTGCCTGGGGGTTCTCTGTTGCTAGAGGTCTTGTCTTACGCTACTGCCTCCTCACCCCAGAACAAGAAGAAAAAGAAGAAAAAAACGTTTGCGGCTGCTGCTGGTCTCACTGCTGGGACTGTACTGGCGCTTGGGCTTCTGGCTGTTCTGTTGGTGATCAAGAACAAGCGACGCAAGCAGGGGAGGATTCTGTCTACTCAGAAGGACACTGCAGCAGCTGCGGCGGCCGTGGACGCTATGGAGTTGAGCTGGGGAGAGAGCAGCAACAGTAATGCCAACGGCAATGGCAGCAATGAGCTTGCTGCTGCCACTTCCATTTCTGAGGAGAAGGTGAAGAAACTGGGGAGGGAGGTTCTTCGGGGTGACGTCAGACCAGAGCGTGGTGGATATCATGGGCCTCGCCAGGCTGAGCGGCGCCGCTAGGACGTGGGAGGTCCTGCTGCCCTGCCTCTCTCTCTCTCTCTCTGTTCTTTTCTTCTCCTCCACCCTCTGGTTTGTATTACCAATTCAGTTGACCTTGTTAGGATGTTCTGTTATTTTTGGATTGTTATGATGTTCTATGGATGTTGTTATAATGTTTGAACAGATTGTATAGATTAAAAGTGTAATATTTAGGATTTCTATTGTATCAATTTAATTTTGTGTTACTGTTTGTGGTCCAAATCAGTAATACTAATGTAATAATGTAATTTTGTCGTAACAATTTAGTTTCGTGTTACTGTTTCGTAATTATTTCATTTATACAGTAATTATGTTACTGTATCGTTGTTGTAACAATTTAGTTTCATGTTACTGATTTTAAAAATATATAACATTGTTCGATAATATAGAACAATAACAAAATAGTAATCGTACCATTAAAAATATATACTGAATGAAATCGTAAAACAATTTGAATTCGATTATAAAGTTATGGAATGATAAAATTGTAATACGATTCATTAATACTAAACTAAAAGTAAAAAAACACTAAATTAATATTTAAAAATTTAATATAAAAAAATTTATCATATTCATCTGCTTCAATAAAAATAAAACTTAAAAAAATATCAAAAACAATTAAAAAAATTATAATTTTTTGATAAAAAATTAAAACTTTCCTAATAAAACTACCTTAATAATTAATGAAAAGAAAAAATTTATTAATAAATTTGCAAATAGGGACCACATGTAATAACTACCACACTTAAATTTAATTAAATAAAAAATTGAAAAAAAATTCCCTCCAACAAAAAACCACTAGTAGTTTCATCTTAAAAAAAGTGGTTTTAATACTAGCCATTAGATTAACAACCAACCACAATGATACATCTTCCCTCAAAATAGCTAATTTGAGGGAGGATGCAACTGAACTGGCTCCTATATATATATAATATAAGTATTAATATGTAATATAATATATAGATATTCTCAAATCCACATGTTCAATATCCCATCAACTCTAATTTATATTACCACAAGATGTCATGATCATTACTTAATACTTACTTCCATAACCACAAGTTCATAATTGTTTACAATCTTAACTAAGAACCGAACCGAACCGAACCGATCGATTTTTGAACGGTTCGGTTAGATTCGATTCTAAGTATACACATGGTTCAGTTCGATTCCAATATAATCAGAACCGATAGATATGATTATCACATGTAAAAATTTGTGTCAAGTATTTTCATTCCAAAACGGAGAAGAATCTGAATTCTAACAAAACCTAAAAACTTTTACCTACCAGCAATAATGCCTACCTCTAATAGGTCAATGAAATTCGAGACCATTAAACGAAAAACTTCTATATTCCAAGAGAAATGACAGAAACCTTTACAGTGACATGATTTCCCCCTTCTTTCTGTCAAGTAACCGGAGGAAAATTGACAAAAGCTTAGAACAAACCAATCACTACACCAAACCAATTGATAGATAGATAAACTAAAGAATGCAAGACAATCTGCTATTGCAGTTTCATGTTACAACATCCTTTCAACAACATCCTTCCAGGAGAAATGACAGAAACCTTTACAGTGATATGGTTTCCCCCTTTTGTTTGTCAAATAACCGGAGGAAAATTGACAAAAGCTTAGAACAAACCAATCACTAAACCAATTGATAGACAAGACTGTAGATAAACTAAAGAATGCAAAACGATCTGCTATTGCAGTTTCATGTTACAGTAGCCCAAAATATACGTAGCGCTGATATATGGAGGGCTTTTATTTAGCTGTTACGATTTAACCAGAAATCAGCACTGAATATGCAAAAGACTCGATGGAAACAAGTAGAAACAATAGTACTATAACGGTAGTAATAGATCTGGCTAGCTGCTAAACTAATAGCCCAAGAAGACACTAGGCAAACACACAACTATAATTATGTAGCATCAAGCTTCAAGCCTTCAACGATCATTTCCCACAAAGAGAGCCGCCTCTTCTACTTCATTTTCACTTCCACTTCCTCCTTTACCTCCATCCCAGCAGTGAAGGATGGACCTTGGTGACAATGCACGTGCTGTGAAAGTCTGGTAAATCAGTAAACCTTCACCAGGAAGCTCTTGTGCTACCACGTCAGTAAGAGAATAGCCCTTCACCTGCACCTCCTTTGCCCAAGAACCTGCTCTCAGACGGTCTCCAAATATAGTCACAGCAATGGAGAAGCAGGACGGTGCAAAGCACTGCAGTACCCTGTCGATCAACATCCCAGACTGGAACTTCAATGGATCAAAACCCATGGCTTCATAGCTTGCGTAGCTGAATCCATCCTCTGGTGTAACATGGATTGTTGAGAGAGCACCAGCATTAATACCATTCATTGAGTAACCACAGGGGTCAAACTCAAAATCACATATCTCCATCTCAGGAATGATGTTAGAAATCCCAGCAAGCTCCGTCATTTCCTTCGCAGACAAAGCCAGCCCATCAATAGATGGTTTCTTGAAGAAGACAGATGAGAGCTCGCTGTCCAAATTAGTCATGCACATTTCCAGAGTCACCACAGACTGTTCAGGCTTCTTAGTAGCATAATATATATGCCAGTTCCGGTTTGGAATGTCTGGATCACCAATCACATAAGCACTCCCTCCAGATGAGAGATCACCAAAGTAGCCGTTAAGAACATAAACCTCCTCAGAGAAGCTGTGGTGTGGTGCAGGTTGGGCAGAAGGGAATATGAAACTTCCACGAGAATACTTGGCAGAAATAACAGAGAGTGAAAGCTCAGAAGCAAGTTCGAGGATCCTAGGTATTGAGAGTAGTAGTTTAGTAGTGCCACATGTCTTGAGTATGATCTTCAAGGGATACACAAAGAGACTCGATTCAGAGAGGACATAAGAGTCAAAGTCCTCATTTGAGAGCTGTGACACAATTGTGCACTTAGCTTGATCAAGGATAGAGTCAATTTGTGCTCGTGAAAGAGCACGGAGACCTTGTGGGCTCACAAGAAAGGCTGCGTTAGAAAAAGTTATCTCAAGACGTTTCTCATAGCCCTCAAATCCAATTGGACTTGCCATTGTGAAATCCTGAGCATCACCCAGAAAGATAGCCATTTGATTGGATTGCAAAAGAAGAGTAGAGGAGGGGGGAGGAAAGGGACAACGACAGAGCTTGGTTCTTAGAAAGCAGCTAGCCAGAAATAAACAATTGAAACGCAAAATTGAAATTGGGAAATAATTGGAAATCCTAATTCACAGAGAAAACACGAGGGGACATCAGGATGGCTTCCTCACGCACTGCAACAAGAGTTTAAAAAAAAGAGTGTGAGTAATTAAATTGAAATTACATTTTGCTGGAAAAAACAGGATAGATAAAATAGTAGTTGTAACAACTGCTTCTACTTACGTTGGAGTAAGCAGCAGACTGAAACTTCTTGATTCCTCCGTTTGGTCGAACATCCTCAATACCGTAGCCAAGGGGAGCTTCGTATTGTAATGATCTACTACTGGAACTCATCTTACCACCTTTGGACTCCATTATAACATCAATTCTTCCTGTAAAGAAACCAATCCAGAGATTAATTCATTTTCACAGAGGGAGATAGTATTGGTTATATTAATAACTTTGTGACGATAAATAAAAACAAGAATTGACCCATTCATGCAAAGATAATAATTCATTTATGGAATAGATACCTAATCAGAATGACCACTAAACCTGCAAGAATATCAGACAGCAAAGATTCTTCAAACAATCGGCTAAGATAGCAGGAAATATTCACAATTGAGATCCCTAAGAAAAGACTACAAAGGAGAAAAATGTGACTCCCATATCGAGCGATTTGATGCTTAGAGAAATCTACAAAAACCGAACGAAAACTAAAATGCCATCAAACAAACAAACAATAATTCTTCAATACTAGCAAATTATTTTCAAACAAAATCGGAAAAGCAGTAATTTATAAGCAAAAATCAAACATGTATAACTTAAATGTGATATTAATGATTTACAGTTGGTTTTCTTGCATCATCCTTTCGGATTCAGGAAGAGAATCGCACGTCTACGATACAACCATTAATTGCTGCCAAAAATAATTCCGGAGTCTGAAGAAATTAATGCAAGGCCATGGAAGTTGAAACAGATCCATCTCGAACAAGTCTTTCTTGTATACAAATAATCAGGTAGAAAAGACAACAACAACAGCGGCAACAACAACAACGGGAGAGAGACAAAACAACACATACAAACAAACTTTTCCTTCCAATACAGATCTATGCGAAACTCAAGAGACAACCAACAGACAACAGAGAAAATCCCAACAAACATCATCACATTCATACGGACGACAACATGATCAACACTAGAACCAAAACAAAAGGAAACGAAAAGGAAAAGAAAAAGGTTGTTACCAACAATGAATGATTCGTTTGGTTGCCCGCAAACACCCAACGCAAAAACAGCCCCTCCCGAAGAGAAACGAACGAAACCCTAGAAAATACTGCCGGCCAACGACGACGACGACGACCCGCAAGATCTGAGAGGAAAGCCGGAACACCACAAACACCAAGAAGAAGAAAAGACACGTTTTCTCTGTTTCTCCTCGTTGCTTTCTCTGCGAGGGAAGAAGTTGGCGAACGACTCCTCCATTTATGGTCCCCCATCCCCACCACAACAACGCTCTAACCCTATCACGAAACCGTGCGAGTCACCGTAAGCCACCACTCCTCCGCCGTGTTTCATGGTCATTAATAGGTTGTATATGAGTCGGGTAAAGGATGCACCACAACTCAAATTGAACTATTCGAATCGATTAATTTTAATACTTAATCTAATCTCAATTTAGATCTAACCTAACTTGATCCATAAACTTCAAGGAGAGTCCGATTGATTCTCAAGTTTTATGTATATTTATTAAGAATTGAAAATTATATTTATAATATAATATATAAAAATAAAAAGTATTAATAATAAACATAAAATGATAAATAATTTAGATATATTGTAGATGAAAATATAATTTATTGGTTTTTTAAATATTATAAATTATTATACTAAAGTTTATAAATAATTCAGAACAAAATACAATAGAAAGAGAAAGAAAAAGCAAAATTAGAAAATAAGAATAGAAAAGATCAGAAGATGTCAAAATAGAGTACAAGGCGGAAGAAATTAGAGTCTTATAAATAAAAAATTATATAAAATATATATTTATAAATAGAAATAATTAAATATATATATATATTTATATTTTAAGTAGGTCTAATAATCCATACTAAGAATCTATACTCAATCTAGAAAGTTATATTTGAAATTTTTTAACCAATACTCAACTCATGTTATAACAGATTTGATCTAATCCAACCTACATGGTTCAAATTAATTTGATTTTTGGATCAATCTAAACCTATATCCACACCTAATCATTAAGAGATGCAATTCGATGCGCCCCCAAGGCCCCGTGGACCCCAAGTCCCGACCCATTGCGTTCTACGAGGATAACGTCACCGCGCGTGAGACGGAAATGCGCCAACTAAGGTAGAATCTTCGAGGACGCGAGCTCTCCACGTGTGTAGCAGCGGCTACATGTGACTCCATTTCGTTACGCCTTTTTTTGGGTGGTGGTGGAAGAGGGGGCCGCTGGTCCTCATCATTTTTTACAGTGGAAGCCTTGTCCTTTTTTTATTTGCACAAGACCCGTGACGTCTGTTTCTATTGTAAAATACAACGGTTCATCATGGCCATCGATGTGATACCACCCGATTTGGCCATTCTTTCTACTCCATTATTTTCTTTTCGAGAAAACTCTTTTGATTGTGAGCCTAAATTATAGTAATAATTAATAATGTTTATAAATTATTTTAAAATATTTATATAATTCATGATTAGAAGACATAACTTTATTACTACTTGATTCAGTACAGTTGAAATTGATTTAACTTAGTTACTACACAGACACAAAACCCACGTAATGCATATGAAGGAAAAAAAATAGAAAATATAAAAATATATATGTAAATACGTGATATTAAAAAAATTATATAGTGTGAAGAGAGTATTTAGGCTGCTAAGGGAGATCTTACTTTGTTACATACACATATAACACGTCAAAAAAAAAAAAGAACTAATTTTGTCAAATTTAAAAAGAAAATTTTAAAAATAAATAAATAAGGAAAAAAAAGTTATGTATTGAAAGCAAAAAAAGAATTACAAATATACCGATCAAATAGTTGGACTCTAGCACAATGAGATTAAAATGATTGTTGTTGGAATGAATGGATGAACATCACGGTTTATAAGTGAGTCCTCACATAGTGATATTTAAAAATAAAATAAAATCAAGAAGTAAAGGAAAAAGAAGAAGAGAGGGCTCATATAAGATATAACATCTCTTTTTTTAAGATATAACATCTCTTTTTTTATTTACTAAATGTAATAGATTTTTTTTTTTGGGTCAAAAAGGAAAATGAAAAGAAACTTGCTTGAATAATAAACCAAAAAGTTAGTTATTCATTTAAATCAACAAAGTAAATATACAATTACAAATAAAATAAGTAGACCTTACAGAATGAGATTAAAATTGAATGCATCTCACATAAATGGAATGAATGGACCCACATTATGAAATTAAAATAATTGTTTAAATAAGTATACCTCATATAATGAATTTTAAAAAAATAGAATAAATTCAGAAAAAAGGAGAAAAAAAGGGAAAAAAGAATTCTACTCCCTCATTGTTTTTAACTTGTATCTTATGTTTCTCTTTCCTAAACAAATGGTATATGGTAATTGTTTAACATTATTAATGAATTATCAAAGATATTAGTACTAAATTGAACCAAAATACATTTTATACATGTTACAATTATTGCATTATCAATAATCAATCACAAAATATTGTCAAAATATATGATATATATATATATATATATATATATATATATATATATATATATATTATTGAAAAATAATAGATACAATAACACAATTAGC
>JAMKQA010014312.1:0-27362 GCA_024699735.1 Posidonia australis
GTGCGTAATAGGAATCCTTACCCATCCTCTAGTTAGTAGACATCCGGCCTTCACGTTTGCATCTCATTCATTCACTTTTAGTGAATCGTTTGTGGTTTTCCTCGTCTTTCCATTAAAAGACTAGGTGGCGACTCCATTTCTTTTTCTTTATCCTATCCTTGCACCTTCGCCATCTTGGCATGGCTGTGGTCTCGAGCGTCGGTGGCACGGTCAAACCAACTATTCATCCTTTCCCTCAACAACATCTCCCGAAGACCCAGCGCCTAGAGCTGCGATGGTGAACACCCATCCCCTAGTCGGTTGTTGTGGCATGCTTCCTGCCTTCTTAGGCGATTCTGGACAAGATCTTTGAACATGTCCCGCCTTCCCACAATTATAGCACATCATTGGAGCTGAGGCCCGCCTAGGTTGGGGACAATATGTAGCGATGTGGCTCACTTGACCATAGTTGAAGCACTGGTTCCCACCAGGAGCACTAGACCCTGTCTAACTAAGGCCAGCTCCGCTACCCCCAACAAAACTCTGCTGGCCCACAAAGGAAACACTAGACCTCGCCTTCTACTTCTTCTCAGGGCTACCTAAACTACCAGCACTTGGAGGACTTGAGAAAGAGAACCGAGAGGTAAAAGAAGACTTACCCTTCCCCTTGGGACGACTCTCCAGAAACTTCTGATGCTCCACCTCGAAGTAGTAAGCCATCCCAACCATGTCCTCCACAGTCTGGCACCTACAGCCCATCATCTTTACCCGCAGCCATGAGTTCAAGCCATCCAGAAACCTCTGTGCCCACTCCTCCTCAGACTCATAGGCAGGAGCAAAGCATTCCAGCCAGGCGAACTCAGACTCATACTCGAGCACCGACATTGTGCCATGCTCTAGACTCCAAAAATCTCGGCGAAGCTGCTCCTTCACATGAGCGGGAAAATACTTCTCATAGAAGGCTTCCTTGAAATCCTTCCACTGGATGCTAACAGTGACTGAGTCTGGGAACTTCAACGGCCTCACAGACTTCCACCACCTATCTACCTCACCATCCAGCAGGTAGGTCGCCAGCCACACCCAATGCTCCTCTGGGCACGCCATGCTCTCCAGCATCTTCACCACCTTCTCCAACCAGGCCTCGCTTTCCTCAGCACTAACCTTGCCCTTGAACGATGGCGGACGAAGCTTCATGAACTGGTTCAACCACGGGTCACCTGACGACTCACTGGCACTACTCATGCTGAACGCGTAAGAAATCCCGTGTGACAAACTCCTCAGTTCCGCACGAACTGCCTTCCATCAGCCCACATCCTCTCAGGACTCGGTCTCCTTGATAGGGACCTTGCCCTTACGACCATGAGGAGGCATCCTACTGGAGAAAGGCAAAGTACCTACACCACAGACAAAACAACAACCAGAAAACCATGACGAAAAATTAGGTGCAGGACTCCACAATGCATGCAAGACCTATGGAGTCTCTAGACCAGACACCTTAGGTGTAGTGCAACCTAGTGAACCTGGAGCTCTGATACCAGATCTGTCACGCCCCACATTTTCCACAATAATTTAAAACAAATTAAATTACGGGAAAATTAAAGCCAAACAGTAAATATCTAACTACCAAGAGCCTATGTGTGCAGCTAGAAGACTCCAAACTATATACACTACGCTAACTCTCTACATGCCTGCACCTACAAACCAAAAACACGAAGAAAAACGTATGAGTGACAAAAGTCACCCAGTACGCACCCCAAGGAAAACCATGGAAAATAAAACTATAATCAATTTTCCTTTTAAATTCATTTCCCAAACTATTTTCTCAAAACCTCACAAACTAGGCCCACACCGACCAAAACTACAACTGGGCCTCTACTAGCCCAAAGCCACAAGCAAAGACCCTCAATGGCCAAAACCACACACAGTGAGTAGGGAAGCCCGGCGCCAGGCAACCTAACCCTGGCTACACGTAGTCCGCCTAGGAGCAACCACAACGTTCTACACTGCCATAGTGATGGCCACCCTGTGCAGGAGTGTTCACCATTTTTTGATTCTCCCTCTCAAGAGAACCCTAAAAAGCCAATCCCTCCCTGGGAAGGCTATCCTATCTCTTAGAACTCTACCAACTACGAGGCACATGTCCCACTCGCATTGGCCACCACAGGGTACGCCTCCTCACGGCGTCCTCCACACACGGTGCTTAGGAGGGAGTGTCATACCTCCACACCCAATGACACCCGAGCCTCAATGCTGACAGTGATAGTAGGAGTATCATACCTCCCAGTTGTAGACACCCCGATTTTGAGGCAGCTCGTAGGTGAATCCTCCTGAAGATGTTGCTTTGGATACGGCAAGCTTAACCACTTTTGAACCCAATTTGACATTTTAATTAGCCCGAGTTCATCGCACAAACCAACCACAAGCCTATGGTCTGGTAGCTAGGTGGGAGCACCAAAGTGGAGCACCAAAGTGGCGCACCAAGCTGGCACACCAAGTCGACAAACCAAGCAGGCGCACCAACATGGCTCACCGAGCTGGCGCACTCATCTGGCGCACAGCCACTTCTCAGGCTGCTGGTTGTTGACTTTCCATCTTTTGTGCTTGTAACCCTCACTTGCGAATGTTCTTCACGAATCTACGCAAGGCTGTTGGGTTTTGAGGCCTTTTGCATCCCAAGGAGTTACCCTTTTGATTCTCTTTAAAAGGCCCCCTTTAAGCAACTTTCCTCTCTCTTAGCAAATTCTTAGCAAGCCATCCACTCCTAGCAACCTGCATCCCAACTTCCAGGGCACAATCTTTCATCCCTGAGCAATCCCAACCGAGTCCAAAGCAACAAGGAGGAAATACCTTGAGCCATTTAAGGAGGAGATACCCAAGGAGGTAATGTCCTTTACCCATATCTCCACTTAGATTTTACTTAACATTCTGGATAAAACCCTGCAACTAAACTGATATATTGTATACATAGATGTTCTCTCGTGCCTTCCTGTGAATTTGGATATTCATGATGCTCCCTTATATGTCCATTGATTCTTTGTCATGATAAATTTTGCATGGTGTGTTAACAATGAATCATAGTCTTATGTAATCGCATGCTATGGAACATGAACTGTAATGCATCCTTTTTACATGTACTATCTTTTCCGTATGATCCCTGAGTCAATTAAATCACTGTATGAATCATAAAACCCATCAATAGTAACTGTAGTCTTGGTGATCTATGAATATGCATGGCTTGAGGAGAGAGTGATAAGAGGGTTTTTATGCTCATTTGTTTAACATGATTAAGT
Source organism: Posidonia australis (assembly GCA_024699735.1). Taxonomy (NCBI): domain Eukaryota; kingdom Viridiplantae; phylum Streptophyta; class Magnoliopsida; order Alismatales; family Posidoniaceae; genus Posidonia; species Posidonia australis. The sequence continues at coordinate 3,270 of JAMKQA010014312.1, forward strand.
TCTTTGGCATCTATCTTAATGATTTGGGTAGTCAGTGACCTAGTTGGTTGCATACATCTGGTCCCGACTCTGAAATCAGACTGCAGTTTGAAACAGAGTATTTGGAGCGCACCAGATGGGCACACCTAGCTGGTGCACCCGGCTAGCACACTAGCCTGGTCACAGGGTGCAAGTAGCCAACTTTGCATCATGATCTGCATGCTATTCCGATTGTTCTGGACTTTGATTTTTCTGATATTTGTTCTTTGATATATCATGATCATTTATGCATCATTTCAACATATAATAGCACTGTTTGTTTTAGTTTTTCATCTAGTGTAGTCAGCCTGCCACTGGGGTCAGGTGAACTGGTTGCCCCATGGACTCTTGTTTGGAGAGTTCATATGCAATGGTCCATGATCCAGGACCGGGTAGCATGGTTGAAACCCATTGGCATTATTTAGTATAGGAGTTGTGTGGTCTTGTGTGAGGCATATTGCCCTCGAGCACGAGACCAATATCATGATGTCTTGGGTTTCCACTTTCCTTTATGACCTTGTGGAAGAGGGGGAAACTCATTCACATGTGATTAGGTGTTTTAGATGTTCGTGATGCGTTTTCAAATGATTTTATGTATGTTTGCAAGGTTTTATATCACTTCACTGGCACATTAGTCTAGCTTATTGTCTGATCTGCAAATTGTTAGATTCACATAGGTGGCGCACCACATAGGAGTACATAGGTGGCGCACCAGACAGGGCACCTGCCAATTTTCACTACACAGTAGCTTTTGGCATGGTATTTAGCATGATTTTTGGTTTGCTTTGCCTTTGGTTTTCTTTGGGTGTCTTCCTAGATATATCAAGATGACTCCAGTCTATTCTCATCCAATTTTGTACATGGTAGCATAGGTTTTGCATATAGCAAAGCGTGGACGTTAGCCACCCGATATTGTTGGATTCGTGGTTATATCTGTGCAATATCTTTGCACCGGTGTTTGATCCACCACTCCGGTGACCTTTCTGAGCATTAGGACAAATCCTACGGTCCCTCCACCCATGTTTAGCATAAGGCACCACTTGCATATAGAGTTTCATTGCATATCACCCTTGGGCGTACAGAAACAAGCTGAAAAGCCAACATTCCATATAAGTAAATGAAAACCCATTGAAGGACCAATTTTTCGAGCGCAAGAGGGTGCCTAATACCTTCCTCGTGCGTAACAAGGATCCTTGCCCATTTTCTAGTTCATGTTGACCTTTTCCATTAGTTTTATGGCATGGCTTTAAATGTTTTAAAACGGTTTTCCTTGTCTCCCGTTTTTAAGTAGACTAGGTGGCGACTCCTGCATTTTTATCATTTGCTTTTTCTTGTTTTACCGTGACTTTGCTGGTCCTCATGCATTTGACCTTTTGTACCACGCCCGAGGCTGTCGCCGGCATGGTTACACCCGTCATGCCACAAGACACCTCAACCTGTGGACCACAACCCAAGCCTTGAGACGATAGTCAAGGAGTCTTACACCTCCATGACCGAACGCTCCTCAACCTCAAGTATCTCGGCCCCGAACCTCAACCAGGGAGTCGTGCCCGACCACCCGAGAATGTCGTCACATTCCTTGGTCCCGACGACAAGGTCCCACACTGTCTCGACCCACACACAAAAAACTGGGAAAACTTTTTCCAAAACAGGCCAACTATTTCTTTGAAATCCATTTTCCAAAACTATTTTCATATCTTTGAAAATTCGTCCAAGACCTTAGTAAAATAGCACATCAGGTCACCCGAGGGACCACCACTAACAGCCCACAATCCCATCTAATAGGGACAATACAAATCAATCCGGAAAACCACTGCATTAAACTACATTTCCCAAAAATCCAGGAAAAACCCAAGAAAATGCCTGGCAGACCCACGCAGGTGGAGCACATGTCTAGCCCGTGACCCTAGCACTTTCGTTTGAATGCCAACAGAGCCTGGACCAGGGGCCAGAACCTCTGCCGAACCCACACATGTGGTTTGCGCAATCGGCCCACACCGCCAGTATTCTGTCAGAATTCAGATAACCAGCAGCAGAGCACCCGGAAATTGCCTAGGGTGGGAGCTCCAATCGGACCCTCTAAACAACCACCAAAAAACTCAAGTAAAACATATGTGGTAGACTCTCAAGTGTACTCCAAAACCAAACAAACAAAACTAAAATCCATTCACCATGCATCGAGATACAAAATCGGAAAGGCAGATGGGTCAAAATGACCCAAAACACACCAATCGCCATAATTATCCATAAATGCCACAATAAATTCTCAAAAATTTAGCCTAGATTACATGCATCCTAGGCTTTTATACCATTTTACATGATTTCTACACATTAAATTTGGGATACGTACCTTAAAATGAGCTCCGACGAACCCCAACCGACTCCAGCGTACTCTAGCAAGCTCCGACAGCTCCGCACGTCCCTCGACACCCCCACAACCTCTGGGACGTCGCTCTGAAGCTTCCTGCACCGCCACAAGCCGTCTCCCACTCACAGTCCCTCTCTCCGATCACCTGCACCCACCCACAGACGGAAGGAGGAGTGAAGAGGAAGAAGGAGAAAATGGAGGAGTGGAGGGGGAAAGGAGGAAAAAGGAAAGGAAGGGAGGAAACTGAGGCTCCGGTGCGTCCGAGAAGGCTCGCCTCACGCATGCCTTAAATACGCAAGGGAGGAGGTCGCTGTGCACCTACCCACCAACCACCAGCACGTGCTCACCAGCCAGTCCTTGATGACCCACTAGCCTCACTGGACACTGCCCATTTGCATGCTCCAAGGCACAAGCCAACGGCTCCTTGCACCAACCACCGACCACAACCAACAGCCCATGAACGTAGGCCCCACGTAGACCCAAACCTAGGCCCACAAGTACAGTGCCATAACGCACAATGCTAGCCACTCACAGGGACATGCAAACAGAAGCTGGCCCATGAGGCCCGAGCCCAAAAGAACAAAACCACACAACAGGCCTCGAAACAGTAACACCCGTCTAGGAATAAAATTCATAAAATGTAAATAATTACAAGAATGAATTTTACGGGTGTTACAATATCAGAGTGGTAAACTAGTAAAACTGGACATGGGATGTCTCAAGAATTCATTATTTTTACCAAGACAAAAAGAAAACCCTCAAATAAAGCTAGGTAAGAAAAAAAATTAGGAAAAGAAAAGAAAAATAAATAGAGAAACCTTACCTACACAAAGTAGTAAATGCCTGATACAGAAGTCCTTGAACAACTAACCCTAGAAAACCCTCTCGAACACCACAAGCAGGTGCTACTACTTCAGCTCTTGAACAAAAGTCCCAAACCAAAATCGATGGCCAGTCGAGGCCATTGAAATGGAAAGGAGGAAATATCTGTGTTGCTTTCTTACCAGAGGAGGAGGCAGGTGTGGAGGAGGAACTGAATGAGGAGTAATCAGCTAGTGTAGGGACTTCTGAGGATGAAGGGACAATGGAGGAGGAGCGGGATTTTGGGTGGAAGGAGAAGTGTCAAGGTTTTGGGTGGAGGAAGAGAAGTTTCGTTGAAAATAAAAGAGGGAAATAAAGTGATGGCTAAAATTCTCAACATTTTAATCTTAGCCACAGTCCAATTCTATGGCTAATCTATGATAAAAATAAATTTCCATTAAGATAACATTTCCAAAGCCGACTCTCGCTGGAGTTGGGACCTTGGGCGGATCCATCTCTGGTGAACTACAAATCCTATAAAAATTCTCACTACTAGTATGCCAAATCTACTTCCTTTTGAGACAAGTTTCATCAAAAACCATTAAGTATTACTCGAGATATAAAAATCACAAGTCATAGAACTCATTTATAATCACTATTGCTCTCCATGAAAATTCCTTAAAATCCACAAACAATTCATGGAAAAATCATGGAATCATCATATATCCTTGATTTTACTCTAAACTAAAATTTCATCATTTATCAAGATTTGAAGCTTAAGAATATAAAGAGAAAGGAAGTGGCAGGACACATACTCAAAGTGGGACGATCCCTCTATCCTTCAATGGTCTCCCCTCTCCCCGGCGAGCTCCTTCTCCTCCAACAACCACTCCCCTCTCTGGATCCCACTCTCCCTCTTTATCTCTTTCTCTCCCAGCTCCTCACCCTCTCCTTTGCCTTTTTCATTCACTAGACAACCCCTCCTCCTTATATAGGCCTCCGCCCTTCGTCGCCTTCCACCTACCATCATTGCCCGTCACCTAATGTCACCAATGCTCTCAACCTTGGCAGAGGTAGGGGAGACGAGGTCAACGTAGGTTGGTTACGTGGGGAGGTCAGCATGCCAAAGAAGTTATAGGTGAGGTTACTATGTGTATTTTTGGTTATTTTCCATATTTTGTCTTCACATGTGAATATTCATTTATATATGAAAACAATTACAAAACACTGCATAGTGAGGAGAACCGAAGATAATTACCAATGTAAGTAAGGGAGTACAAAACACATCCACATTACGACCAAGTTATCCAGCTTACAAGAGCATAATTACATTTATTCTGGATAATCAAACACATATCTTACATCCTCCCCCCTTAAAAATGAATTTCGTTCCTAATAAAAAAAATGGAGGTACCGCGATTGAATATCTACCTCACGCTCCCAGGTTGCTTCTTCTTTGTTGTGATGCTACCACTAGACCAGCACTAAAGGAATGACTTTATTTCTGAGAACTTGTTCCTTCTGGTCCAGTATTTGTATGGCATCATCTACCATCGATAGGTCTTCCAGTAGCTCCTCTTGCTGTGCTGGAATCACCTGGGACATGTCTGCTAAGCACTTTCTCAACATGGATACATGAAAGACGCTATGCATCCCTAAGAGCTCTAGAGGCAATTCCAACTTGTATGCCACCTCATCAACCTTTCTAATAATCTGATATGGTCCGATGTAGTGGAGGCTTGGCTTGCCTTGTTTTCCAAACCTTGCTACTCCTTTGGTTGGCGACACTTTTAGGAAGACAAAGCCTCCTACTTCAAATTCTAGTGGCTTCTGCCTCCTATTTTCATAGCTCTTCTGGTGGCTTTGTGTAGCTAACAGTCTCTTCTAAATAAGATCCACTTTTTACTGGTACTGTTGCACAATCACTGACCCTACTAGTTTCCACTTGCCTACCTTGCTCCAACATGTAGGTGTCCTGCACAGTCTACCATACAATGCCTCGTATGGAGTCATTCCAATGCTAGAGAGATTGCTGTTGTTGTAAGCAAACTCAATCAGTGGTAGATGATCTTCCCAGCTGCCTTTGAAGTCCAAGACACAAGCCCACAGCATATCCTCTAGTGTCTAAATCGTCCTTTCTGTTTGATCGTCTGTTTATGGAAAGTAGTGTTGAAGTTCAATACTATCCCAAAGGCTTCTTGCAATGCTCCCCAAAACCTCGATGTGAATCTGGTGTCCCTATCAGACACAATTGACACTAGAATCCTATGAAGTTGGACTATTACTGCTACATACAGCTCGGCAAATCATGGCAAAGGAAGATTCACCCTTATGGGAAGAAAGTGTACTGATTTGGTGAGCTAATCGACGATTACCCATACAATATCATTATTCCTTCTGGTCCTAGGTAATCCTATCACAAAATCCATCAACATGTGCTCCTATTTCCTGACTAGAATGTCAAAGGGTTGTAGAGTCCCTCTGGGTTTCTAATGCTCTATATTTACCATTTGGCAAGTTGCACACTTCACCATGTGCTCAGCAATTTCCCTTTACAACCCAGGCCACCAAAAATTTCTCTTTAGATTTCTGTACATCTTGATGCTTCCTGGGTGGATTGTATACTAGATCGGAAGGCTTCCTCAAGTAGCTACGGGTTTTCCTCGTCCACTAGCGGTACATACAATGCCAAGTCATATTTGAGCCCTCTGTCCACACCAACAGTGAAATGAGGCACCTTTCCCACCTTGAGCTTCTGCCAAGTGTCCCTTACAAAGGAATTTAGCTGTTGAGCCGCTACAACGGCTTCTACCATTCTCGAACGAACAGACAGGTTCGGCAATAGAGTTTTCACAGCTCCCTGTGACTGCCTCTGTGGTCTACACTCAACCAACTCCTCCATCAGGTGGCATTCCTTGAACATCAAACTGGCCATGAAATGGGTGTGCCTGCTCAACGTGTCTGCAACCACGTTTGTTTTACCCGGGTGGTATGACAAGCTGAAATCATAATCTTTAATGTACATCACCCATCTTCTCTGTCTCAGGTTCATATCTTTCTGTGTGAAGATATACTTCAAGCTTCTATGATCTGTAAAGATTTCAAAATGTTTGCCATATAGATAATGCCTCCATATCGTCAAGGCGAACACCATCACAGCTATTTCTAGATCATGGGTAGGGTAATTCTTTTCATGATCCATTAACTGTCGGAAGGCATAAGCTACTATCTTCCCATGCTGCATCAAGACATACCCCAATCCTATTCCATAGGCATCACTATTGTAATGACCTAGTTTTTGAAGTGGTGCTTTGGCCAGTTAATTAAGGTGAAATTTAGGTGTGTTGGGGCATTAAGGGTCCCAGTGCCCAATGTGGGACACGTTCTCAGTAGTGTCTGACACCTGCATTGTGTGTTTTTGGCCTTTTTGGTGTGGTGTGGTTCAAGTGTTGTGCTGACCCTTATGGGAGTTTTGAGGGATTGACCTGTGCTCTGGTGGCAGATCTCGGTTTGCACGAGTCACGTGGACGTGGAAAGTCGCATGGTTGGGTCTCGTGCTGTGCTTCTTTCCTTCTTTTCCTTTCTTTTCCTCCTTTTTCTCTTTACTTCTTTTCTTTCTTTTCCTCCCTCTCTTCCACTTGCCCATGTGCCTTCCTCTTCTTCTTCTTATTCTTCTTCTTCTTCTTCTTCTTCTTCCTAGGGACGCCAGAGAGGCGATGGGGGGAGATCAGAGAGAGAGGGAGACAAGAGGGGGAAAAGGGGGAGAGATGTGGGAGGGAGATTAGAGAGAGAGAAAGGAGGGGAGAGAGAGATGATCGAGAGTGGGTTAAGAGAGTGGGGTGGAGGGTGGTGGCTGGAGGAGCCTGTCGCTACCACACCGCCGTCGCGAGGAGGAGGGGAGGAGCTGCTTGTGGCCAGAGAGGAGGGAGGTGTGCCGCCCCATTCATCGCTCGTCGTCGTCGTGCCTTCAGTGGAGGTACACATCCCTTAGGCTTCCTTTTAATTTCCAATTTGATTCTTAGGGTCATGATAGTGTCGATTGCATGTGTGTGGATGCTTGGAGTGTGTTTGGGAATTTTTTGGAGATTTATTGTGGCATTTATAGTCATTTATGGTGGTTGTTAGATTTGGGTCTTTTTTGACCTCTCCGTGCTTGGAAATTCATATCTCGTTGTGTGTGAATGGATTTCAGTTTTGTTTGTTGGGTTTTGTGCTAGACTCGAGCATCTACAATATATATTTTATTGGGATTTTTTGGAGTTTGTTTGGGTGGTCCGCCCAAGGCTCCCAGTTGGGAGAAATTTTCTAGTGTTCTGGTTCATGCTCTGCCTAAATCTAATAGAGTACCTGGGGCGCAGGCTGTGTGCGTGGCCGAGATGCATGGGTTTGGCAAGGGTTTTGGCATCTGGTCTAGGGTTTGTCTGCTTTCTAGCAGAGTGCCTAGGGCACAAGCCATTCGTGCTACCCAGATGCACAAGTTGGCTAGGCCTATTTTGGGTACATTTTGTCCGAGATTTTTTGGTAGTTGGGTGTTGTTAGCTAGAACCATTACCTTGTAGGTAATCCTTGAATGTAAATGATTAGGATAATCATTAGAATGGTCTAGGGTTTGCCTAAAATGAATTAGCAAGATTCCACCTAGGGTGTAGGTAGAATAAAAGATGAAATGATTTAGAAATAATAGATTCATTCCCTAGATGGTTTAGATTGGACTTTAGGGACAATGATATTATCCCAAGGTCTAAGGCTTGTGTGGTTTTGTGTGTAGTGCGCTAAATAGTGTATTCAATAGCACTGTTCCGTGTGTTTGAGCTACTCTAGCTGTGCTCCCGAGTGGCACGAGCCAGTAGGTGTCTTACACTTGGTGCCAGAGCTTATAGTGCTAGTTGTCTTTGCTTTGTTGTGGTGTCTTTTGGGTAGGTTTGATACTCAAGGGACGTTTTTGTTGATGTTTTCTTGGGTTATGGTCGTGGGTTGAGCGTGGTGCTCATGAACTAGACACTCCCAAAGTGTTTTGCCTAGGCTTGACAAAAGAGCTGTCGAGGCTGTGTTTTGTTTGTTATTTTCCAGCCTTTGGTTTCCGCACCACTGCTGGGCACAGTATTTTTTGAGTTTTAAAGGATATTTAATTGTTTTGAAAAGCTTCTCCAGAAGAGGGTTTTGGAAAGAGAAAATTGTAGATTTGAAAATGATTTTGCAAAGAGTTTTCCAGTGCTTTCTGTTTGCGTTGGAGACCAACAGACTGAGGTGAGTGCTCGTCGGGTCTTGGAGGTATAACACTCCTTGACTGTTGTTCGCGGGGCCGAGGTTGAGGTCCACGGGTTGTGGTTTTTCGTGGCATGACAGAGAGGTATGATACTCCTGCTGTCACTGTGAACACTGAGGCTCGGGTGTTGTCGTGTGTAGAGGTATGAGACTCCTTCCTGAGCACCGTGAGGAGGACGCCATGAGGAGGCATACCTTGTGGTGGCCAGTGATGGTGGGACATGCACCCTGTAGTTGGTAGTGTCTAGAGAGACAGGACTGCCTTCTCAAGAGGGGTTGGCTTTGTGAGGGTTCTCCTGGTGGGAGAATTACAGGACGGTGATCGCTCCTGCGCAGGGTAGCTTCACCATGGTAGTGCAGACGTCGTGGTCGCTCCTCGGTGGACTGCTTGTGGCAAGTGTTGTCTACTTGGCACTGGGCAGTTCGACACACTGCTTGTGCTTGTGTTTGTGCAGAGTTCTGGTTCAAGAAATCAGGCTCTGGGCATAGAGGAGGTCATGGCTTTGGTGCCTGTTGAGGCGTAGTGTTTTGGGAGCGATGGATCCATTGTTTTGGGAGCGGTGGCTCTGTAGTTTGGGAGCAAAGCCTCCTTGGTTTGGTGTTGTGCATGGGTCCAAAGGGGACCATGTTGTGCAGAGCAGAGTCTCTGTAGTTGTGCTTTGGTGTGGTTTTGGGCTTGAGATGATGAGGGTAGCCTTCTCGGGCATGCATAAAAGATTTTAAAAGTGCACGCACATGGTTTTGAAAAGGAAAAGAAAAGAATGGTTTTCAAGGCATGATTTTGTGATTTTGTGGCCTATCAGGCAGTGGTAGACTACCTGGTTTGGTGTTGCGGTATCCAAGAGGGATGCCAGTGCTTGCGTGTTGGGCATCAATAGATTGTCCTTTTAGTTTGGCGGCATCCGAGTGTGATGCCTGTGTTTGGTTGTCCTCGGCATAGGTTGTTGAGTTGTAGGTGGGGTGCGTGTTGGGTGACCGTTGAGTGGTCATTCACGTGTGCTTTGTTTTGGGTATTTTGGCCGGTGCAGGATAGTAGCTGTTGGTTGCTAATGCATATAGGGGGAGTCACGTCGCCACACATCAAGGATCTAGGTGAGTGTTAGTTTATTTTATTTCTATTGTTTAGTGGTTTTATTTTACTGTTGAGAGTACTTACCCTTAGCTATATTATTATTGTAATTGTTAGTTAATAATAAAGATAAAGCAATTGATTAAATGGAAATTTATAGTTAGGTTTAGTGGTAGCGATTTGGTGGTCGTTACAGTTGGTATCAGAGCTTAGGTCCACCTAGGAGCACTAGCCTAGGGATGTTTGGTAGTGTGACTCTGTAGAATTACATATCATGCATTCTTGTACCTTGATTTTATTGATTTTCTTTTTATTTTTTTGCTTGCGGTGTAGAGGAGTGTCTTCGACTCCGACTCCTGTTTTGGTGAAGTTAGTGGTTGAAGGACCACGAGGAACCTAGGGAGTGACGGTCTGCATTCTCGATTGGAGATGGACATCAACTCCTTGTTGGAAGGATTCTTAGTGGTTGGATATCTTGTGATCACCGTTTTAGTGGTGCTGCTTGGGAGATAGTAGTTGGGAGCGGAGCGTGAGGCGGCGTTTGCTCGTGTGGAGCGGTTTGCTAGGATTTTCTCAGCTCTATGGAGCGTAGTGTGGTGTTGTCCCCGAGTTTTGCGTGGGTTAAGCACCGTGTTGCCCATGGGTGTGGTGGTGGTTGTTTTCTAGACAAGTCTCTATGCTGACTGACAGGGTAGGAGACCCTACAGTGCATGTAGTTAGACGAGTCGTGTTGCCCAGAAGTGTTCACGTCTACTGTGGGTACTGGTCTGCTTGGTGTGCTACGCCTGTGAAAAGGCAAGGCGTTTGCTGAGGATGTGCCTTATTCCTTTAAGGGGGTTAGGCAAACTCCACTTGTTGACCAGAGGACATGTTTCCCTTTAAGGAGGTTAGCCACCACCTAGTGCTGGGCAGTTTGGTGTTTTGTTGTGGAGGCTAGGGTGCAGCATTTGTCTCTCTACGGTGTACTCTCTATGTCTCTATGGTTGTTGCTGCTTTTTGTTTGTTTGTTTGTTGTTATTGTTTGCCTATTTGTTTGTTTGTTTGTTGTTATTGTTTGCCTATTTGTTTGTTTGCTACTTATTCTTGCTGGTGTTTGTTGTTGTTGTTGGTAGTTTGTGGTCGTCGTCGGTCGTCTGTCTGGGTTGTTGGTGTTGGTGTGGGAGGATGCCTGCAGCTCCACCCTCCTATTGTCGCATCTAGGTGAAGCGTGAGGCTTCCCGGATGTGTAGTTGTTGTTTTCTTAGTGGTGGGTGCGGAGGATGCTTTTAGTTCCATCCTCCTGTTGTCTCTAGATGACTCGGTGGGTCCCCAGATGTGTTTTGTTGTTCTAGATGACTTGGTGGGTCCTCAGATGCGCGTTGTTGTTGTTCTAGGTGACTCGATGGGTCCTCAGATGTCTGTTGTGATTTCTGGGTGACTCGATGGATTACCAGATGTCTGTTGTGGTCTTTGGGTGTCTCGATGGGTCCCCAAATGTCAGTTGTTGCCTTTGGGTAACTTACTGAGTCCTCAAACGTCTGTTGTTGTTTTGGGGTGGCTCCGATGAGTTCCCCAAGTCTGTGTTATTCCTTTCAGAAGCTCTGTCTAAGGACGAGGTATCTGGGGAGGTGGTGTGCATGGAGTAGCGCATTGGTATTCTGCGGTTGTGTCGCACATGTTGTTTGGGGCTTGGCCATGGAGTGGCATAGCCCGGTGTGTTGTTTGTTGTGTGTTGTTTGGGGTATCATGTCAGGATACCTAGTTTCCTTGGTTGGTTGTGGCTCAAATAGCTTTATGCCATTTGGGTGGTGGAGATTTTTCTCCAGTGCTTCGTTTGGGTGTCCTGTTGTTGATTTTCTTATTTGCTTGTGGGTTGAATGGCATAGCGTTATTCGACCTGTGGAGATCTTCTTTCTCTTGTGTTTGCTTTCGAGTTTTGGGTTTCTACGGCAGAGATGGGGTGAGCAAGTGGAGTTGACTGGCCGTCTCGTTTGGTGGCGCTGCTGGTCAAGCTGGTGGGTGTGATCCCATGTGTTTTCCTCTGAGTGGCTTTTCCCTGATTCAGGTGTAACTATTCTTGGTGATCTAGCAGAGGTATCTTCAGGATAGTGACACCGCAGAGAGATCCACTAGGGAGGAGGAACAGCTCGCGTTGATTTGGACACTCTTGCTGGGAGTTGCTTTAGTTTGGAGATTCATTTGAGTTTGACTCCTGAGTGGTCCTTACCATTAGTGTAGTTGTTTCACTAGAAATAGTGACTTTTGTGGCCCTGGACTCTAGATTGTAGTATGCTTGACAAGAGCTTCATGCTTAATAAGGGGTTTAAGTGTGTTTTGGCGGTCTCACGTCTAGACCTGCAATGTTGCCGTCGTAGCGAGCGGTGATGAGTCCACCAATATCCTTTTGGGTTGGGATAAGTCCCTGTTGTAGTGAGGCAATGTGGTTTTTGTGGTTCTTACCGATCAGAATCACCACGAGAGGAACTATCCACCCACGTGGTTGGTGTTGGCCACAGTGGAGGTTGTGCTCTAGATCCAGTGGAGTGTCAATCTGGGAAGCAGTTCCTAGAGACAGATAGCACATACTTGGCTAGTCTGTTGGTGCACTCCAGATTTGTGAAGAGCTTTGTGGTGTATCAAAAGCCAGATTTTCTCTTGTACTTTGGATTGGAGGAGGTTTTCTAGGGTGATGAGAGTTGTTGCTGAGCACTAGGTGCAGAGTTTTGTGGTTGCTGACCAAGTTGTGCATCAGAGTGGTGCAACGAAAGTGGGGCCAAAATTGGTTGCACCTGGTTAATCCAATGGTTTGCGTGTCTCCGAGGGTGCTCTGGATGTTTCGTGACTCTAGGAGACACTATTTTGGAGCCTCTGGGTGGAGATTTTGTTGTCTAGAAGGGATTTCACCTAGGATCTTGATGGTGTTCAGACTCAAGGAGAGTTGAGTCTTTGGTGTCGCCCTAAACCTAAGTAGGATGAAATGGCCTTGTGAGGTGGAGATTTCTCCTACAGGTCGTGGATTTTGGGTGGCACCGATGTGGTTTTGTCTGGGTCATTCTAGTGACATCCTAATTTTGGTACCCTTGGTGTTTCGCCTAGAGAATTTCGAGGGCAAAATTCCTTTGAGGGGGTTAGGCTGTAATGACCCAGTTTTAGAAGTAGTGCTTTGGCCAATTAATTAAGGTAAATTTTAGGTGTGTTGAGGCATTGAGGGTCCCAGTGCCCAATGTGGGACACATTCTAAGTAGTGTCTGACGCCTGGATATTGTGTTTTTGGCCTTTTTGGTGTGGTGTGGTACGAGTTTGTATCGACTCTCATGGAAGTTTTGAGGGTTTGTTCTATGCACTGGTGGAAAATCTCAGTTTGCACGAGTCACATGGACATGGAAAGTCACATGGTTGGGTCTCGTGTTGTGCTTCTTTCCTTCTTCTTTTTCTTTTCCTTTCTTTTCCTCCTTTTTCTCTTTTCTTCTTTTCTTTCTTTTTCTCTCTTTCCACTCGCCCACGTGCCTTCCTCTGCTTCCTTCCCTTCTTCTTCCTCTTCTTCTTCTTCTTCCTAGGGACGCCAGAGAGGCGAGGGGGGGAGATCAGATAGAAATGGAGACGAGAGGGGGAAAAAGGGGGGAGTGATGAGGGAGGGAGATCAAAGAGAGAGAGGAAGGGAGAGAGTGATGATCGAGAGAGAGCTGAGAGAGTGGTGGCTAAAGGAGCCTATCGCTGCCGCACCACCATCGCGAGGAGGAGAGGAGGAGCTGCTTGTGGCTGAAGAAAAGGGAGGCGTGCCACTGTTTGTCGCTCGTCGTCGTCGCGCCTTTGGTAGAGGTACTCGCCCCTTGCCTTCCTTTTAATTTCCAATTTGATGCCTAGGGGCATGATAGTGATGATTGCATGTGTGTGGATGCTTGGAGTGTGTTTGGGAATTTTTTGGAGATTTATTGTGGCATTTATAGTCATTTATGGTGGTTGTTAGATTTGGGTCTTTTTTGACCTCTCTGTGCTTGGAAATTCATATCTCCTTGTGTGGTGAATAGATTTCAGTTTTGTTTGTTGGGTTTTGTGGTAGACTCGAGCATCTACAATATATATTTTATTGGGATTTTATGGAGTTTGTTTGGGTGGTCCGCCCAAGGCTCCCAGTTGGGAGAAATTTTCTAGTGTTCTGGTTCATGCTCTCCCTAAATCTAACAGAGTACCTGGGGTGCAAGTCGTGTACGTGGCCGAGATGCATGGGTTTGACAAGGGTTTTGGCATCTGGTCTAGAGTCTGTCTGCTTTCTAACAGAGTTCCTGGGGCACGGGCCATTCACGCGACCCAGATGCACGGGTTAGTCAGGCCCATTTTGGGTGGGTTTTTGTCCCAGACTTTTGGGTAGTTGAGTGTTGTAGCTAGGGCATTTACCTTGTAGGTAATCCTAGAATGTAAATGATTAGGATAATCATTAGAATGGTCTAGGGTTTGCCTAAAATGAATTAGCAAGATTCCACTAGGATGTGGGTAGAATAAAAGATGAAATGATTTAGAAATAGTAGGTTCTTTCCCTAGATGGTTTAGACTAGACTTTAGGGATATTGATAGCATCCCTAGGTCTAGGACATGTGTGGTTTTACGTGTGGTGCATTGAATGGAGTATTCAGTGGCACTGTCCCGGATGTTTGAGCCGATCTGACTATGCTCCTGAGGGACATGAGCTAGTAGGTGTCTTACACTTGGTTCCAAAGCATATAGTTCTGGTTGTGTTTGCTTTGCTGTGGTGTCTTATGGGTGGGTTTGGCACTCAGAGGATGTTTTTGTTAGTGTTTTCTTAAGTTGTGGTTGTGGGTTGAGCGTAGTACTCATGAACCCAGACACTCCCAAGGAGTTTTTGCTTGGGCTTGATAGGAGAGCTATCGAGGCTGTGTATTGTTTGTGATTTCTCGGCCTTTGGTTTTCATGCCGCTGCTGGGCACAATATTTCTTGAGTTTTAAAGGATATTTAATAGTTTTGAAATGATTTTCCAAAAGAGAGTTTTGGAAAGAGAAAGGTATAGATTTGGAATTGGTTATGGAAAGAGTTTCCGGTGCTTTTTGTTTGCATTGGGGACTAACAGACTGAGGCGAGTGTTCGTTGGGTCTTGGAGCTAAGACACTCCTTGATTGTCGTTCGCGGGGCAAGGTTGAGGTGTTTCATGGCATGACAGGAAGGTATGATACTCCTACTGTCGCTGTGAACACTGAGGCTCAAGTGTTGTCGGATGTGGAGGTATGAGACTCCTTCCTGAGCACCGTGAGGAGGACGTCGTAAGGAGGCATACCCTGTGGTGGCCAGTGCAGGTGGGATGCACGCCTCGTAGCTAGTAGCGTCCTGAGAGACAGGATCACCTTCCCAGGAGGGGTTGGCTTTGTGAGGGTTCTCCAGGTGGGAGAATCGCTGGACGATGATTGCTCCTACGTTGGGTGGCTTCACTGTGATAGTGCAGATGCCATAGTCGCTCCTCGGTGGACAGCTTATGGCTAGTGTTGTTTGCTTGGCACTGTGTAGTTCGACACACTGTTTGTGCTTGTGTTTGTGTGGAGTTTTGGTTCAGGAAATCAAGCTCTGGGCCTAGAGGAGGTCGTGGCTTTGGTGCCTATTGAGGTGTAGTGTTTTGGGAGCGGTGGCACCGTTATTTTGGGAGCAGTGGCTCCGTAGTTTGGGAGCAAAGGCTCCGTGGTTTGGTGTTATGCATAGGTCTAAAGGGAACCATATTATTCAGAGTAGAGTCTTTGTAGTTGTGCATTGGTGTGGTTTTGGGCTTGAGATAGTGAGAGTAGCCTTCTCGAGCATGCATAAATGGTTTTAAAAGTGCATGCACATGGTTTTGAAAAGGAAAGAAAAGAATGGTTTTTAAGACATGGTTTTGTGAATTGTGGCCTGTCGAGCAGTGGTAGACTACCTAGTTTGGTGTTGCGGCATCCAAGAGAGATGCTAGTGCTTGCGTGTGATGCTTGTGCTTGGTTGTCCTCGGCATAGGTTGCCGAGTTGTAGGTGGGGTGCGTGCTAGCTGACCCTTGAGTGGTCACTCACGTGTGCTTTGTTTTGGGTGTTTTGACAGGTGCAAGATAGTAGCTTTTGGTTGCTAGTGCATATAGGGGAAGTCGCGCCGCCACACATCAGGGATCTAGGTGAGTATTAGTTTAGTTTTATTTCTATTGTTTAGTGGTTTTATTTTACTATTGAGAGTACTTAGCCTTATCTGTATTATTATTGTAATTGTTGGTTAATAATAAAGATAAAATAATTGATTAAATGGAAATTTATAGCTAGGTTTAGTGATAGCGAATTGGGGGTCGTTACAACCATACACTATGAAACCACAGCTTCCAGATGGTAGGGTCAGAACTGGAGCTATGACCAGATGGCTCTTCAATTCATTGAAGCTCTCCTCACAATGCCAATCCCAAACAAAAGGAGCCTCCTTCCGAGTCAATCTGATCATTTGGGTTGCAATCTTCGAAAAATCTTGGATGAATCTCTGGTAATAACCCGCCAAACTAAGAAAGCTTCTGATCTCTATCGTGGTCCTCGTTCTGGGCTAACTACTTACTGCTTCCACCTTGGCTGGGTCTACCTTGATGCTTTCTCTTGAGATAATATGTCCTAGAAATGCTACCTCTTCCAGCCATAACTCACACTTGGAGAACTTAGCATATAACTGGTCCTGCCTCAATGTCTCCAGTATGGTCCTCAAGTGCATCTGATGGGTCTCTCTATCCGGAGAATATACCAATATATCATCTACAAACATGACGATGAACTGATCCAAGTAGGGCCTGAATACTCTGTTCATTAAGTCCATGAAAGCTACTGGTGCATTCGTCAACCTAAATGGCATGACAAGGACCTCATAATGGACATATCAAGTTCGAAAGGTTATCTTATGCACATTTGTTTCCTAGATCCTTAACTTATGATATCTAGATCTCAAATCTATCTTGGAGAAAACTGATAGTCCCTACAACTAGTCAAATAAATCGTCGATCTTGGGTAGCAGATACTTGTTCTTGATGGGAATCTAGTTTAACATTTGATAGTCAATGCATAACTAGAGTAAATCGTCCTTCTTCTTAACGAACAATACTGGCGCTCCCCAAGGTGACACACTTGGATGAATGAATCCCTTGTCCAATAGCTCTTGCAGCTGACTTTAGAGCTTTCTTAGTTCAACAGGTGCCATTCTGTATGGGGCCTTCGAGATAGAGCCTAACGCTAGCACCAAGTCAATCACAAACTCTACTTCTCTGTATAGCGACATCCCGAGTAGTTCCTCTAAAAAGACATCCGAGTACTCTCTAACCAATGAGATGTCTTGTACCCCGAACACTGGTGAGGAGGACACCGTCACGCTGGCCAAGTATCCTATGCATCTTTTGGCTAGATGGTGGTATGCTTTGATTGTCGAGATTACTTTCTTAGGTTTTCTCGGTCTTACTCCTTGTATCATACACCATCCCTGGCCAAAATATTCTACCAATATCCTCTTCTTTGCACAATCTATCATTGCTGAGTACTGCTAGCCAGTCCATTCCTAGAATGACATCATACTGTTGTATCTTCATTAAAATTAGACTGGCCTGGAAATCCTTGTCTCCTAGCTAGATATTGATTGACTGCAAGTACTTCCATGCTAGGCTATGTTTTCCCAATGGAGTCACTATATTAAGCTAAAAAGCTAGCCTAGCTGGTCTGTCTCCAATCTCGACCACAAATTACTCAAACATAAAAGAAAATGAGCTTCTTGAGTCGAATAGAATTCGAGTCATTTGGTCAGTCACAACAAAGGATCCTAACATTCATACACAACATAACCACAATTTTTATTACAGATAATAGTGCTAAACACACAATGATCCATAGCACAGCACAATTACACATACCTATAATAATCATCACTACTCCTTACCTTCTACAACGTCCCCTGAGAGACCAGCTTCAGGTGCAAAGATGGAGAAAACTCTTCCTTTTGTAGGCTATCAAGGCACATCTCCGGCTGTCTTTTGGGGAGCAAGGCAACTCTTCTAAAAGTGCCTGGTCTTCCTGTAGTTATAGCATACCACGCTGTCTATCCGCTAATGTGAAAATCTACACTGTGCTGCTATGTGCCCCATCTGCTTGCAAATATTGCAGGGGTCCTCTTCCTACATCACTGATAGAACTAGTCTGCCTGGATCCGACATTTCCCTTCCCATTAACATTGCACCCTTCCTCCATGATAGACTCAAAGAGCTCCTTTCTTTTCTTTCCAAAGCTCCCTGAACTACCAGAGCTCGATGTGCCAAGTGTATGAAGCCACAGAGTGAACTTCTTCCCCTTTCCCTTTGGGTACTCTTCTAGGAACAACCAACACTCAACCTCATAAAGAGTTGCTAGCTCCACTATGTCAGTCAGCGTCTAGCACTAGAAACTGAGAACCCTTGATCAAAGTGCTAGGTTCAACCCTTCTACAAACTTCTTTGCTCGATGCTTCTCGGTGTCGAAAGTTTGCGAGAACTGCTCCAGTTGATGAAAGGTTGCTTCATACGCTGCCATAGACATGTTCCCTTGCTTTAGGTTCTAAAAATCTCTATCTAGCATGTCCCTCTCATGCTCAGGGAAGAACCTCTCATAAAATACATTCCGAAAATCTTCCCACAAGATCATCAATAGGTCTGCATTAAGGAACTTGGTGCAGTAAGTTGCCCTCCACCGCTAGTCGATGTCGCCCTTGAGCTGAAACATGACTAGTTGGACCCACTTCTCCACTAGGCACTCCATTCCTTCTAGTATTTTCTCTACTTCTAGGAACCATGCCTTGCATTCCTCTGGCTTGCCGCACCCATCCAGGGTTAGCGCACTTAGTTGGCGAAACTACTTTATCCATGAGTCGCCCTTAGCCTCATCCTTGTGGCCACCTCCGAGGGATTGAATAAACCCTCGCATTATCTTGCCTATCTCCAGTCTCATGTCCCTCAAGGTACCTCCACCCTGCCTTATGCCAAATCCTGATGCTGAGGTCCTATCTCAGCCTTGGCCTCTCAGCATCTTGCTGCAACCACGAAAACACTAAAATTCAAATGCAACACTTTTTTTGTACAATCCTACAAAGCCACTAATCCAGACACCACTAAGCTGGTGTACTTAGTGCAACTTGGGCTCTAATACCACTCTAGTATCTAAGATAGGTCTAAATAAAATATGATTTAGAACATAACAAGCTATATTTATGACTTTGGTCCAAAAATGCTCTGGTAAATTATTTTCACAAAGCATAGTCCTAACCATTTCCTATAAAGTTTTATTTTTCTGTTCAACTACTCCATTTTGTGGAGGAGCTCTCAAAAAAAGAGAAATTATGTTCAAATCCATTTTCTTCACAAAATGTTTCAAAATTTTCGTTTTCAAATTCTCCTTCATGATCACTACTAATCTTAATGATTTTGGTTTCCTTGTCATTTCGCACTTTCATACAAAATTTTTGAAACTCATAGGAAACATCATTTTTGTGTGCTAAAAATAAAACCCATGTAAATCTTGAAAAGTCATCAACTATAACGAAAGCATATCTTTTTCCACCAAAGCTTAATGTCCTGCTAGGACCAAATAAGTCTATATGAATATGTTCAAGTGGTTTGGTGGTAGACACCATGTCCTTAGCCGTAAAGGATGATTTGGACTATTTTCCAACAAGCATCACAAAGTTTGTCCTTTTTAAAGTCTAATTTTGGTAATCTAATAATAAATTCACTTTTGGACAATTTTGATATTTGACTCATGCTAGCATGGTCAAGTCATCTATGCCATAACGATTTTTTGTCATTTGAAGATACAAGGCATTAGTTCTCTTTAAGTTCATAAATTATTTTTATTTTGTATACATTATTTTTTCTAGAACCAGTAAATTTTGTTGTATTGGTGCAAGAATCAATAATTAAACATTCATTCTTGTCATACACAACTTTGTATCCTTTATCACATAATTGGCTTATACTTATGAGATTATGCTTCAATCCATCAACTAAAAGAACATTCTCGATAGAAAGGTGTTCAGGATTACCGACATTCCTGATTCTGACTATCTTGCCTTCTACATTGCCTCAAAAGGTGACAGTTCCTTCTTCTTTTGAATTTAAAGTGCAAAGGAGGTTGTGATCTCTTGTCATATGTTTAGAACAACCATTGTCAAGAATCCATTTTATTTTCATCATCTTTAAGTATCTCCTGCATCAAAAGATGAAGGCAATGACTTTGGTACCCAAATTGTCCTTTTGGGTCCACATCGATTAGTTCTTGGAACCTAAACATTTGTTTTTGGTACCCATTTATTTTGTCTTTTGTTTTTGACAACAAATACATATTCTTCATTATTTAATGCCCTTACAAAGCCATTCTCATAAGGTACATCTCTAAAGTGAGAAAAATCTAATCCTTGTTTATTTAAAAATGGCCTTTGGGTTGAAAGTAGTTTATCCAAGCTTTCTTTTCCTTTTGTGAATTTAGTTATAGTGTTTGGTAGGTCAACACTTTTGTTTTTCAACAGGGTAATATCTTTTTCTAGATTTGTTATTTTGTACTTCATTTGATCTAGGCTTTTATTTTGTTCAATATTTCTAAGATTTAGCTCTTCTTTTTCCAAAATTAATTCACCTCCTTCTTTTATCAACAACTTTTTTTTCTATTAGATCATTCATATTTCTACTTATTTGTTTTTTTTTTATTTTAATGACTGGTATTCTTCATAGAGTTCATTGAATGCTTCTAATAATTCATCCATGGTGAATTCTTCAACGTTTGGTGATGAGGCAAACTCAGAATCTTGTGCCATGAGGCACATATGAGTATTATCTCCATCTAACGAGGATTCTTCACTAGATGAGGAGTCGCTTTCATTCTAAGTAGCTTGAAATGCTTTTTTCTTGGGTTGTTTCTTGTCCTTTTTGAACATTTTTTTTATTTTAACAAGGGACAGTCTCTTTTCATATGTCCTAGTTTATTACATTTAAGGCATAAAGGAGTTTCTTCCTTAGTTAGATTTCCCTTTTTATGAAATTTCCTTTTCTTAATAATTCTTTTAAATTTTCTAATCAAAAGTGCAATGTCTTCATCATTATCTTCTTCAAAAATTTCTGAGTCAATTGTAAGTTTAAGAGCTATATTTTTATGTTTAGGAGTATTTCCATCATTTTCCTTTTCTTTCATTTGGACTTCATATGAAGTCAAATTTCCAATGAGATTTTCAAGTAAGTAAGTTGATAAGTCCATAGCTTCTTTAATAGCAATATTCTTTTTCTCCCATTTAAGAGTAGGAGACCTAAGAATTTTTCTAACCATGTCACTTTGAGAGAATCCTCTCTCAAGAGATTGTAAGGGATTGGTAATTTCATTGAACCTAGTAAACATATCTCTTATTGATTCATGTGGTTTCATTTTGAATAATTCATATTTATGCGAAAGCATGTTAATTATTGTTTCCTTGACTTGACTAGTTCCTTCATAAGAAACTTCAAGTGTATGCCATGCTTCATGAGAGGTTTTACAATTTGATATTCTATTAAATTGTTCTTGATTTATTGCACAAAATAGAATATTTAATCCTTTTGCATCAAGTTGTGCTATTCTCTTTTCATCTTCATTCCATTCTCTATATGATTTAGTATGTTCAGGAATTTCATTAATTACTACATCCCATAATTCATAATTGATTGATTTTTGATATATGACCATTCTACATTTCCAATAATCATAATTGTTTCCATCAAAGTAAGGTGGTCTATTTATGCTTTGTCCCTCTAACATATTGTTATTTCAAGTAGAAGAAGCCATATCTAATAGATAGTTAAATCTAAGCTTAGATAAACCTTGCTCTAATACCAATTTTTTGATCGATAGGCTTCTCTAAAGGGGGTGAATAAGGAAGTATATAAAATTCCAAATTTTAACAATTGTTTATTTAAAGTATCTTCCTCAATTTTAAGGTGTAATGAAATAATTTGATAACAAAATAAAACAACCACAGAAGAGATGAGAGACAATGTGTAGAATTCAAAACTCTAAAACAACCCATATGCTTGCAGTGGGACTTTAAACTCTAAAACAAACCTAAATCAAATTTAAAATTCAAAAACCTAACTCAAAACCCTAAAATTAGCTTTAAACTCTAATCCAAACTCGAAACCCTAGGTTAAACCCTAAACCAAACTCAAAACCCTAATCCAAACCCAAAACCCTAGGTTAAACCCTAAACCAAACTCAAAACCCTAATCCAAATCCTAAACCCTAGGTTAAACCCTAAACCAAATTCAAAACCTTAATCCAAACCCTAAACCCTAGGTTAAACCCTAATCCAAACCACAAATCCAAAAAAACCCTAAACCCTAAGTCAAACCCTAAACCATAAGTCAAACCCCAAACCTTAATGTCAAACCCTAACAACCTAACTAACTTCCACTCCCTCGTAACTACTCTAACAAACTCATGTAACAAACTAAACTCTCTAACTAACTCCCACTCCAACATAACAACTTCTAACCACCTATAACAACCTCTAAATACTTAAACAAACTCTAACAACTTCCCACTAAATCTAACAATTTCCCACTTAATCCAATAGCCTCTAACTAATCACAACAACCCATAACCACCATGGCAAGCCTATAAATAACCCCCAATTACAAGTGAGAAGGGGCTATTGGAAAATTTGAGAGGAGAGCCATCAAAGCCTTTTCCTCCCAACTAGAGAAATCAGAGTGATCCAGGAGCAAGGAGGAAGCTCGTAGAGGAGAAAAACTTGACTTTACAGCCATCTCTAACAAGCTTCGACGAGCTCCAATGACCAACTCCACTGCCAAACCAGGTATGCCCTCCACTGACCTCAATTCACTTCAAAAATGGTTTCCTAGGTCTCCCTCTACCTTCCCCAGTCGATTCCAATAGAGCCAAAGGTCTTCCCTAGCTGGAATCATGATTTCAGGCCTCACCAGAGTCGTTCTCCGGTGACAAAGGTGGGGGCACGAATCCAGTGGTCGATTCGTGCCCTAGGGTGCTCAATCCTCCTTCCCTGAGGTCCCTCTTGCTTCTCCAATCCCTGGTGCGTCATTTCACTACTTCCCTGAGCCTCTAGGAGCAGATCACCGGAGCCGTGCGTCGTTGCTGTCACCAAAGAAGACGACTGGCAATGACGACGGACCGCGCGCTTACAGCCCCGTTGTGCCTCTCCAAGCCTCCAAGAACATTCCACGGCACACCCCCAACACTCCGGAGCCATCGGAGTCGAGCCTCGTGCCCTAAATCACTCCCGCAACCATACTCACTGGAGAAGACGACGGCGACGGCAGGAGGAACCCAACATCTCATGATCTTCCTCCATTTTGGCCTCTAAAGGAAGGGGAATGCTCCACACATCATCCTCATGCCACCAGGAGCTTCGACTTGCTGCCCCATGTCCTCCAGGTTCGTCCTCCTTCCACGGCACCGTCGCCGGAGTGGTGTCGACCGCGAGGGAGGTAGGGGGCCATTTCCGACCGTCGAGCCTCAGATCCAGACCATTAGATCTTCTCCCCTCTTTCTCCTCTTGCTCCCAATAGATCCTGATGGATGATCAGGCATTGAGATGCCCCGGAAGGGCATCCCAAGCGGTCGTCGACGGCGAAGTTCCGTCATCGACGGCAGCTGTCTCTTTTTTCTAATAAAAAAATAATAATAAGTTTTCTTTGAATAAACTTTTGTTTTCTTACATTTATGTCCTTATTTTCTTACAAATACGTCCTTTTTCTTACTTTTAGGTCCCTACGTATATTTTTAAATCATTTAAATATTATTTGCTTTAAAATATTGCAAAGGAACTCCTATAAATTCTTGAAAATGTTTTCCAAGCTTAAAAGTTAAACAAAAACCCCTTGATTTACTTTTCTTACATTTTAAATCCAACATTTTGCATTTGAAACCCTGAGCATTGTTAAAATTGTTCTGAATGCATATTTCTTTGTTTAAATTGCAAATTAAACACTGAGAATTCAAATATTTGCTCAAATGTGACCTGAATTGCATTTTAGGCCCTGAATTTTACTGATTTCTCACTAAATGTATGTTTTCTAGGGTAAATTTGCATTTTAGTCCCTAAAACTTTCTGTTGTCAAACATGGACTCTTTTTATTGCATATTTAACCTTGAATTTCTTCAGAATTGCATTAAATACATGTTTTAATGGCAAAATTGCATATTGACCCTGTAGACACCCTGATTTTGAGGTAACCCGGAGATGAGTATCCTTATGTTGCTTTGGATGTGATCAGCTCTTAAACCAAGCCCCAAAACCTATTAGCAAGCCAGAACCCCAATCAGAGATTCTATGAGCTGAGTTGGCGCACCAACTAGGCGCACCTTCCAGGCGCACATTCCAAGCGCACCAAGTAGGCACCCAGCCATTTCCAGACCGCGACTGTTGACCTTCCATCTTCCGGCTGTTACCTTTGCCAACGAATGTGCTCAAGAATATTCGAGCCTTTTTGTCTGCGAGACCCTCCAGCTTCCATGAGTCACCCCTCTCATAGATCCCTATAAATAGAGCACCATTTGCAACCATGAGAGACACCCATTTCACACCCC
>JAMKQA010014313.1:0-32173 GCA_024699735.1 Posidonia australis
CATTTGCATTTGCATTTGCATATAGAGCGATGATGATAAATCACTCGGAATGATGTAACTCTGATTACACTTATGCAATATACTTGCAATATGCGATTGACCCGGAATAAAGAGTGATATTCCTGAGCATAGGACACACCCCACGCATCATGCACCTAATAGCATAAGGCACTAGCATGGCATGGCATATCGCCCTTGGGCGTATAGCAAAAGGCTGAAAAGCAGACATTTCATTGGAGAAATCATAGAAGACCGATTTTATCGGGCGTACGAGGGTGCCTAACACCTTCCTCGTGCGTAACAAGGATCCTTACCCGCATTCTGGTTATTTCGTAGACTTGTCTTTGTTATTTTTTGCATGATTTTTCGTGCATATGGTTTTCCTTGTCTTCCATAATAGATTAGGTGGCGACTCCTTTTATTTTGCTTTTTCGACGTGATTTTGCCGATCGATTTCGCATTTCTTTTTGCGGAATCTCCTCGTCGGCATGGTTACAGACGGTAATGCACAAGAGGAGACTCAAGGATCGAGAAGATAACAGAAAAAGGGTCTGTCATGAATGGGGCAAAACCTAAGAGAAAGATGGCATGAATGCTTGAAGTTCCAGCATTGTGATTGGGAAATGGTTGATTCACGATGCTAGGCTGTGAAGATTGTGCCTGTACTGGTGTTGGTGTTGGTGCTGATGCTATGCCTGCCTCTTGTGTATTGATAATGATGACCTTATTGTTAATCAAATCATGGATCGCATGCCGCGGTATGAAACAACTGTCAATCAAGTGCCCCACAACTCGGTGAAAGTTGTAGTATAGATTCGCTTTGTACCACAGTGGAAGAGGGTTTGGCGGTGGACGAATCTCCGGCAACATCAAGAGTGGCATGACCTTCAGCAAGATGGCACTCAATGGCTCAACCAAGGAGTGAAGTTGTGCCTTGAAAGGCGAGGCTGCCTCTGCCCTTGGTTCTGCCCTTGCTTGATCGGAGGGGCTGGATATACCAGCTGGGCGGTGGTGGTGATCTGTGGTGTATGCTGTGTACTAGGTGCAGGTCTATACACTACTTGATTCGGGTTGGGCCACCTTGGTGCATTGCCTGGTGTAGCTGGAGATCCGATGTATGTTACAGCAGCCTTGAATTAGTCCTTCTTCCGAAACTAATGAGGGTTGACGCCGTAATGGTGTTGTTGTTGCTACTGGAGTGGCAGCATCAGCTTGATTGGAGAACGCTGTGAGAGTGGGGAAATTGCTACTTCGCAAGGAGCTTTCCACATGCATGCCTGCCCGAAGCAATGTCGCAAAGCTGGTGATTGGCTAGATGCTCAGCAAAGCCCCTACAACTGGCTGTGCTCCTCGAATAATGAGTTTGATAGACTCCTCGTCGGAGGGTCTATCCCTGACTTGAGAAGTGAGGGCATGCCATCGACTGATGTTCTCCCCGAACGACTCATTGGGTCTTTGCTTGAGGGCGATCAAGTCCTCGTGCTTAGGGATCAGATCCAAATTGAAGGAATACTATTCCATGAAAGCCTTACTGAGGTCGTCCCAAGTCTGGATCAAGGCCATGTCTAGTGAAGTGAACCACTGAAGAGTAGGCCTAGTGAGACTCTTTTGGAGTAGGCGGATTAGCAACCTCTCGTCAGCTTGGAGCTACAGGAGATCTCTGCAGTACGCTCTCAGATGTGAGATTGGATAGCCTTTCCCATTGTACTTTTCGAAGTCCGAGATGTGAAAGTTCGGTTGGAGTATTGCCTTTGGGAAATAATAGAGGTCCTGAAACTGGTAAGGCTAGTGATCACCTCCCTACACTAGACTAGTGCTTTCTCAAGATCGCCCATCCTAACAAGGAGTGCATCTGACTTTATTGCCTACAAGGGTGGTGCAGCCGAAGCGGTGACCACATACACTATATGGGTCACACCTAAGTGCTCCTCCGGATCCACCATCACAACTTGGTGTCATGTCGCGATGGCCAGCATACTCAAGCGTGGATGCAGTGTGGGATGGTATGAGTGATGGTGGTGCTAATTGCTGATGCATGGATGTAGGGTAGGTCAAATAATATGCAGTGGGTGGTGCAAGATGATAGAGAAATAGCGGCTACATGGGTGTGATCCTAGGCAGTGGCCATGTGGATGTTGTGCCCCTATCAACCTATCGGGCTGACCACCAGGGATGGAAGTCATATGCTATGCAGTGTATTGTGGTGGTGGAAGAGGTAGAGGCGTCGCGCCCGTCGCCGGAGCAGTATGGAGTTGGGGCGATGGCCGAGGTGGCGGTGTTGTGGGGTGAACCTGTAGAGCTAATTGGGGTTGTGTTGGAACCTCAGGGGTGACAATGAGAACAACCATATTGTCATTCAATGACAGAGCCATGCCTTAGAGCCTCTATTCGAGGGCCATCAATTGCGCTTCTTGAATGGTCCAAGACCCATCGACAGCAGCTCCGAGGGACGGGTGGACAACTGGCCTAAAGCAAAAGGAGGTACTGACACAGACTGTCCAAGAGGCAGGGAACCTACGACTGAAGCCACCATGGAAGACTAAGTGCTGGGGATGGGGTGACCATGAGGGTAAGTGATAGTCAACGGTGCTTTAGGGACCCTAGTGGCAGTCACCATAATAGATTTGGCAACCAGTCCTTGACTGACGACCTGCTAAAGCCCTCGAGGAAAAAGAGTGGACCCCTTCTGCACTGGGAAGCGGTGCATGAGAGGAGATGATGGGACCATAGATGTAACAATCATAGTGAAAGGGACCAAGGTGGAGATCTCCTCCAGGAAACCAATGGGGTGAGCATCACCGATGCGTTGGGCCATAGCTGACCTGGAACAGGTGATGACAGGACTATAGTTGCAAACAAAGGGGTGGATCCTAGGACGAGCTATCATCAAAATTGATGGATAACTCAGGGAAAGATGGCAGAGAGTGGTCGCAACAGGAATGCCAGAAGAAGAAATGCTCGAACTTAGGCTAGGGCAGTTGCACACTAGCCTGCGTCACGGAAAGACAACAAGATCGAAGTCAGAATCTGCGACATAAATAAAAGTCATGTGATGTTTATTAAAGTGGTATGAATGGCACACATGTACATGGATGCAACTACCATGCACTCCATCACCATCTATGTGTGTCCTAGTTGGCCGTCTACTCTGGATTCTCTCTCAGGGGTAATGCGGGTTTTCGGCTCAAGGCCAGAAATTAAGGTTCCAACCCACGCCAAAGCGATGGAACGGTGGTGCGTTGGGAGCCTTGACCCTACCAAAGCATGGGTTGTACCCTCTACTAACATCAACATGACCCCAAACAAGGGGGGACAGATTAGCATCCCGTCCTATACCAATGAAATAGAACGAGAAACTGGGGTTGCCCTTTGCAGATTGTAGGCAAACTCAAGAGAGGAGAAGATGCATGCACCTATATGAACCATTCATGCAAATATGCTTGTTGTGTTTTACTTGCATTTTAATAAATCAAATGAGGGAATATGTGTATGTCTGTCTCTAGTTGTGCCTAGATGTTGCTTTTATCTTGTAGATTTTAAATTAAGCCTATAGGGGAAAGTAAGCACGTCTCTACTTTCCGAAGCATGGCAGATGTAGGAAAGGGAAGAAAACACCAAATCATAGCAAGCAAACATCACACATCACATCACAAGGCAGGATCATGTCATGTGCAGGTGTGATGTGATCATGATGGTGAAACCAACATCACAGCAAAAGGCATGAAGCATGTTATATGCAAACAGTGACGTAGCATATTTGTGTAAAACAAAGCAATCATAAGACAAAAGGCATGAATGACACCAAACAAAGGTACACGACACAAGCAATAAAATATCAAGCACAATCAAATACGAGCGACACAAGCGAATGAAAAGCACAATCATGAAAGCCAGAGTCTAGAATCCCCAATGGAGTCGCCAGTTCCTGTGACCACGCCAGCGTGGCAGAGAAATCGATAGGGCCACGACGATGAGCAGTGAGTCTGAGGAAAGGGACGCTCGACTCGACAACATCGGAAAACATGTGAAAACAAAACAAATGGATAAGGGCGAGTCACCACCTAGTCTATTTAACAGAAAGACGAGGAAAATCAGAAAAAATGCAATGTGATTCAACAAGCAATCAAAAACAAATAAAAGAAATGACTCCAATGCCAATGGATAACATAAAGTTCATTATGGGCAAAGAAATGGTTAAGGACTCTTGTTACGCACGGGGAAAGTGTTAGGCACTCCCGTACGCTTGACGAATCGGTCTTTTTGCACTTTTCCGCTCAAGTGTGTGTGGCAAATGCAAATGTATGCTTTCTCATGTTTGAGATAGATGTGTGCTCCATGCCATGTGAAAACAAACGAAATATGAAAGGTAAAAGCCATGCAACTTAATGCTCAGTCACGCTATATGAGTCCTAGACCGATAGTACACAAGAACTCAACATTAAAAACATCCTTTCCGTAAAGATGAATGTGAGAAATCCAAAAGAAATGCGAGGGAAAATGCTACGTGTGATGCTCGAGACATTATGTTAGCATGAATGCTATTTACTGTATGTCCTTGGGCAATGTGCAATATGTAATGCATGAAATATGGTTCTGGACATGATGTAGGCGATTACGTCGATTACTGTACGCCCTTGAGTGATATGACATATGCAATGCATGGATGTCTTTGATGTATGTTCGAGTGGGCACGATGCTTAATGCTATGCAGATGAAGGTAAAAACGTGGAAAACGTCAATCAACTCTTATTAAATCTTGTCAAACATGAACATTGGTGAATCAATGACAAGAATGCATAGCCCAGCTTTTAGATTGTAAGTGTAACTAACATGCGTAGATTTAATGGAGGTGGAAAGATATTTATAATGTATCGGGGTAATTTATGGGACATTACAGGACATTACCAAACAGATTGAAATGGGTTTAAATATGGGAAAGATTATTTTTGAATATTTTACAACACCATTTTCTATGGAGCAGTTACTGTAACTGATTGATTGATTCGATTTCTTTTTTTTTTTCTATTTAAGTGGAAGGCTATGATGATAGATCTGTCTATATGATGAATGGACAGGATAGAGGGCCTTACTAATAAAAGTAAAGACCTTCCTTACTTGATATTAACTCTTTCTCTCTCTCTCTCTATATATATATATATGTAAAAGCTGTGTCCGGATTATCCAGAATAGATGTAATTAAGTTATTGTAATCTGGATAATTAGCTTAATGATGAAATATTGGTGTTGAGCCCTCTTTTAAGTGGTGTTATCTTTGGTAATTCCCCTACTATATGGTATTTTGGACTGGTGCATACCACGTGTGCACGTATGGGACCGAATGGGGCTAGATCAAGAGATGAGTCAACTAAGCATAGTACCACACAGCCTCCATTACCTTTCACTGTGCTCGTCACAATACTCCGCAACCTTCCGCCATACTACATCACTGATACGCTAGGATCTCCAACGACTATCGTTGAGGAATGATGACACAGAGACAGTGGCCTTAAATGGAGAAGAAGAGGAAGGCAAGGAGGGCGACAGACTGAGAGAGAAGGGGAGAAAGTGGAAGAAAAGAACTAGAGAACCAGAGAGAAAGAGAGTCGAAGAAGGGAAGAGGTGGTTGTTGTCAATGGTGGAAGAGGACCTCTGGAGACCCTAGAAGCTGAAGGAGCATCGGGTAGGAGAGAGGAAGCCACTGAGGAGGGAGGTTCTCCAAAAATCATCTCTGAGCATCTCTTCCCTCATTCCTCCTTTTTATATTTACGCTTCAATCTTGGAATTATGCCATGAATTAGTATGAAAAGCATGAATATGAGTAGGATTGAGTTGAATCATGGATGTGTGATGATTTAAGGATTTTTCCATGATTTATCATGACATCTTTGTTGAATTTTGAGATTCATGCCATAGTGTCTTTCAGTGACCATCAATGCTTTGTAAATTTATATCTTGGGATGCATGCAATAGATTTTTATGAAACTTGGCCCAAATAGAAGCAAACTAGGCATGCTAGATTATATGTTTTATGCATGATTTATGGTTCATTGGAAAGGGGTCCGTTGGATGTCCCAATTCCAACAAACAAGTGATTAAGACTTAGGGGAAGTTTATTGAAAACAAGCATTTCGGTATGATTTTGGTATGTTTTATGCATGATTTCGGTATCCCGAATTAGGTTCGGCATGCCGAATTAGGTTCAGCATGTCGATTTCCTATCAGTGTTCCAACAAAACCCTAGTTTCAATAGATCAAAATACTTTAGTCTTCCATTCTAGGGGATTTCGGTCAACCGAAATGTCTCAGTCTCCCAAACTATGGAAATTCGGACGACCGTTCCAAAATTCGATCGATTGATCTAGCCGTTTGGGCCTAGTTTGGTCTGTCGAACCAGACCCTAAAGCCAAGTAAAAAGTGATTTTAATAAAGATGATTATGAATGGATTTTTATACCTAATTGCGATGTTTTGGCATATTGTTTAGAAAGAGCTTTATAGAGAATTATAAGAGACATCTTAGAAGAAAAGAATAGTTTCACAATAAAGATCCCCATAATGGAAGAGATTTGGGATAAAGACTTCAAAGAAAAGATGCATGTTTTCAGAATAAGATTTCTAGAGTTGGCCCTAGTTAGAGAGATTGGGTGCCCAGAGAAAGGTGTTGAATGGGCTAGGTAAGATAACCCGTGAGCTCAAACACTAAGAAAGAAAGGGGCGTTGGGAAACATATCCCCGTGCAAAGAGAAAATAGTGAGAGTCTATTGGCTCAGAGAGGCCTGAGAAGCTCAAGAGTGCGGCCTGTTGGCCGAGGTAGATGGTGAATGCCCAGCATGAGGACTTTCACCATGGCAGCATAGGAGGTTGAGGTTGGTGCCTCTCCCTCTGTTTGTGGCCAGATCACCTCTGATCAAGGTGGTACCAAAAAAGGAAAAAGTTTTCAGATTTAAGATTTAGAATTAGATTTAAGCTAGAATCGAATTGAGTTTTGGCTTGTATATTTTAGCCAATTTCTTGCAAGACAAGACTAGAGTTTAGGACTAGTGCTAGCCAAGATTTGCGTTTCAGACAGTTTAAGATTCGTGTTTTAGGTTGGACTCCAGTCCCAAAGTTTTTTTCCAAAAATGCATTAGAATAATGCATGAAATTTAGGAAAGAAAGAAAATATTTGAAAAGAGCATGATTTTGTTGATAATTCTTGAAAAGAATTTACCAGAACTTTATTCAGAAATTTTATTCGGAGTTTTGGTTCCAGTAAGAACCCAGAATAGATAAATGTACAAAAAGATTTCCAGAAGAGTTTAAGAAACTTTGGAAAACCTAGAATTCAGTTTATAAGTGTTTTCTACTATGTTTTTCTTTGTGGACGCGTACTGGGTGACTTAGAAGTCACTCACGCATGTTTTTACCTTGTCTTGTTTTTAGGTGCTTAATTGGAGTGCAGTCTAGTCTGATATTTAGAGGCAGCAGCCACTAGCCACACACACAGATTTAGGGTAGACTACAGTTTGAGTTCTTTTTAAAAGTGCATTAATCCTAGTTAGTAGCTTAGATTCTGTAGCGTCCGGTTTAGGGTGTTACAAATATATATATATATATATATATATATATAGTTATACATGTGTGTGTGTGTGTGTGTGTCTCAAACTTGTTCTAGAACAATTGGCATACGTTCTAGAGACCGTTTTTGTTTTACAAGGAAATGTATGTTACAAGGAATGATTTCTCACTTTTTATATTTTTGCGTTATTACCTTGTGGACCTTGCTTTATTACTTTATTATTGTTTTTGGAATCTTGTAAACTATTGATGAATCCAAGGACATCAACACAACCCCAAAAGAAAGGCAAGGCTAAAGAAAAAGCAATCAAAGACTGATGAGATTAATGTGACAACAAATTGGGATGATAGCAAACATTGTATATGGCTAAACATTTTCCTAGAGAAGGCAAAAGCCAAAAACAAGAAAAGTGCAACTCTAGGCTCAGAATGATAGAACAATCGCATTAGGAAGTTTAAAGAAAGAATGGGTTGTCGATACACTCAATCCCAATTTAAAAAACATTGAGACAATATAAGAAAAGAATGACAGTGTTGGACAGCTTTGAAGGCAAAAATAGGAAAAGGATTTGATAGGGAGAATCCTGAATAAGATGATGAATGGTGGACACTTTTTGCCAAGGTATAAGTACTATCTCTTTGTGAAAATATTTAATATCCAGCTGTTGATTTTATTACTTGCATTAACCGGAATGTATATATCAAGCATGAATAAAATAGAAATGAAACATGCATTAGCGTCTTGATTTTGTTACTTTCATTCTCTACGATCAAATAATAATAGGGATGTATATATCTAGCAATTTATGTATATAATAGGATTGCTTATAATAGAAATGGAACTTGCATTAATAGGAATGAAACATGCATCAGCAAGAATGAAACTTGCATATTATTGAATGCTTGTGAAAATATTGAATATCCAGCTATTGATTTTATTACTTGTATTAACAAGAATGCATATATCAAGCATGAATGAAACAAGAATGAAACATGCACTAGAATGTTGATTTCATTACTTTCATTATTTACGATCAAATATTAACAGGAATGTGTCTTTATTCTTGCACTTTTATTTTTCTTTCATTGCACTTGGTAAAAATTTGAAATGTTGATGATCTCTTGTCCTTTGAATAGTGATATCTTAGAGCAAAAAAATTCAAGGATGGTCATGTATTGCATCATGCAAATGAACTTGATCTCTTGTTCGACGGATGTGAAGCTCCAGGGAAGTATGTCAAGGTTCCAAGTGCAACGAACACATTTACTACATCCAACAACAATCATGTTACAAG
Organism: Posidonia australis; assembly: GCA_024699735.1. Taxonomy (NCBI): domain Eukaryota; kingdom Viridiplantae; phylum Streptophyta; class Magnoliopsida; order Alismatales; family Posidoniaceae; genus Posidonia; species Posidonia australis. The sequence continues at coordinate 8,852 of JAMKQA010014313.1, forward strand.
TACTACATAACATCAATTTACTTTTAATGAGGTAGTGGTTGGTGCATAATCTATAACACTTAATAATACCAAGTGACAATCAAAATCTCAAGAATCAGTCCCAAAAAGAAGCATGGTTGGTGCAGGTGGACACTTAAACTCGGAAATCCAAGAGGTGGTCACAGTGTTGAAGAAGAAGATAGAATTGTCTCATGAATTTCACAATATTTCAAAAGAAATGGGCCAAATTGCGAAATATAAAGAAGAAGCTACAAGGGTGAAAGAAGAGGTTGTGAAGGCAAAAGATGAGAGGTTTTCAATTGAAACTTGCATTAATCTTTTGAACGAAAATAAGAGTTAACAAAAGTAGTGTTGAGTACATGATAGCATTGGAACTAATGACAAAGCCTGCAAAGTGACAATTGTTTGTGTTTATGGGAAGTACAAAGGAAAGAACTCATTGGGTACTTTGACTTGACGAAAAACTTATGAAGTAGCATATGAGTTATTTGCTTGAATAATTGGAACCTATTTGTGTGACTTATTTGGTTGAACTTATTTGGATTTTATATTTGTATGACTTATTTCGTTGAACTTATTTGGATTTTATCTTTATTTGACTTATTTACTTGAATTTATTTGGAATTTATGTTTATGACTTATTTGCTTGAACTTGGAACTCAAGTAGATTTTAGCATGTTAGTACACTCGACATGTAGAATAACTACTTACAGAATTTGTATTTGATTCTATTTATTATTGATGTTTGTAAAAATAATGTATAGATTCACTCGCTCTCTCTCTCTATTTAAACATGTGATATACCTTATAGAGCTCCTAAGGCAATTCTCAATGATGTTGTAGATTCATTAGTTGTGGACATGTGGTTCATTGAATGTATCTTTGGCAAAAATATGTTCCTTTCTCATTTTCTAATTTGACTTTAGAAACATGTCCCTTTTTCATTTTTTATTTTGACGTGAGAACAAAAGAACCAATTTCTCATTTTTCATATTTGTCCCTATAATAGCTACGGCCTGTATGGGTCAGCTGCGGTTATTTACCACGAGTGACTACCACAGATTGGGACCGAAAGTTGGGACTACTGTATGCCACTATAGGTTTGTCTTGCGTATTACTTGTGCATTGTACAACCATGTTTTGCCAGTTCAGAAATCCAAAAATAATGTAAATCTTGTATCAGGAATTGATTCCCATTTGAGTGTAATCTAGATAAACTAGGATTTGATTACTTGTAACTATATGTATATTTATTGGGTAATCATGATGGATTAGTAGTTATTTTCTTTGTTGTATTTGTGGTTCTCCCTGACTCTCTATATTGTGCTGGTATATTGGCGTGTTGTGACTCATGACTGTGTGGAACTCTGAGAAGGGAAGAAATGCCAAAACGACATAGTAATATTCGTAACGATTGTGCTGCCACCCTCGACATGCATCCCATGCCCTACAATGATGCTCAGCTTGTGTTTTCAGATAACTATCGACGACAATTGGTTGATAAAAGGATGGGTTGGCATCGAGCAAAAACCAAAACTGAAGAGAATGAGAGAGGAGAGAAACCAGAGCCTGAAAGCAAGAGAGAGAGAGAGAAGGAGAAAAGGAGAAACAGAGGTTGTGAAGAAGAAAGAAGAGAAGTTCGCAAGTGAAATTCGAGTACGCAACCTACCTCGTCCCTTTTTCTTTTAATTACATATGGAGTTGTTGGAAATGTGTTGTTTAGCTAGTTTTTGTTGTGTGGTAGAGATTTCATAATTTTATGGAAATTTTAGAGGATTTTACAAAGGTTTTTCAATAGCATGTTTATTGTATAATCATTTGAGCTTCATGCCTTTGGATTTTTGTATCTTGAGCTACGTAAATCGGATTCTCGTGATTTTTTTTCCCAAATGTTAGATGACTTTAAGTTCTTTGTTTTGGTATATTTTCCGATATTTTTAGTGGCTTGTGGTGCATTCAGTCTTGGTTCCTAAAAAGGGCGACTTTTGGGTCGTTTATTTTTAGGTATATGGTTTGTCTATAAGGGGTGACCCGTGGTTTGGTCTCGTGGACCATACCTATGGATCACCACCATGGATTGGACCCGTAAATACCACCATGGGTTAGGGCTATGATTCACCACTGTGGTTTGGGTCTGTTCTAACCTTGCAATGGTGGTAATAAGTTGTTTTATGATAGTTTAATGTGGATTAAATCATGGTTTTGGTTCCATGATGGATTTTGTGATATAAAATTGTTTTGAAAATGATTTTGAGAAGGATACATATGGTTTTGAAAAGAGATTCCCATGGTTTTGGATGAAGTCACATAGTCGTAATATGATACTGATAGGCTAGGGATATTTGATACCTCTAAGAGGTTGAGTGCGAATTTGAGGTCGTGGTTGCTAAGTTTTCCTAGTAAGGTCAAGGGTTAGAGTTCCCTCAACATACCTTTGGAAGTGTCTGGAGTTAGAGTCCTCAAGACTAGGGTGCACTACAGGGTCTGGGGTTAGAGTCCTCGAGGAACCCAAGTGAAGTGCTAGTAGGGTCCAAGGTTAGAGTCCCTAGATAGCTCGGGCACTAAGGGACATCAATGGGCGTACCTTGTGTGGTTATATAGATATATATATGTTGAGAGCTAAGTTCCAAGGGTGGATGGACTCCTACATGGGGTGGTTCTCCATAGCAATGCACTAGGGACAGGGGTTAGAGTCCCCAGTGATTGCTTATGGTTGGTTGGTCACCTATGGCCAAGGTGACTTAACAAGTTTTGCATTGGGTGCAAGTGTCATGGTTTGGACATGGTTTTAGCCATGGTTTGGCTTTCCCAAAGTGAATGAAGTGATTTCAAAGATGCACGTGGTTTCAAAGAAAATAAAGATAATGATTTTGAAAGGCATGTTTTAAGAAAAGGATTTTCTAGTTGGTCGATAGTTGTGTTTTTGGCAAGGTTTCTGTGTTTCTCTTCAATGTGATTTTCGTGCTGCCAAGAGTGGCAACTATGTGGTTTTGGAGCTAGGCATGGTAGCTCCATTTTCTTAGTTTGAGGTTTTTTGGTTGTGGTAGGCTCGTACTGGGTAGCAATGGATGTCACTTAGGCGTATTTCTTTGTGATTTTATTTGCAGGTGCAAATTTGTGGAGTCATAGTCCATTCTAGTGTACATAGTAGGAGCCACATAATTGCAAACCATAGATCTTGGGTAGAGTAAACTTTTGTAAATTTTATTGCAGTTATTAGCTTATTAGTTTAATTTCCTATAGTATTATTGGGTTATTTAGTTAATAATGGCTCTAGGTAATGTTGATGCTTGTTTGTGGCGTCGAGGGCATCACAATCCCTTTCTTATTTTCACATATGGATGCCATTAAAGGCATTTGCAATTGAATAGAAAGAAGAAAATCTCCTATTTTTTGTTTGTATATCAATAAGGGAAAAATAGATATTTGCATACCTCATAATCATTTCTGAATAAGTGCAACTAAATAAGATTATAGAGCAAGAAGAATAAGTTAGCTTTTTTTTATTGTCAAAAAAGCTAGCTTATTGTCATAATCATTCTATCCATAATTGTTACCAAATGTTACCACAGTCGACCATGTGCATACACTACAAGACATCTTCAGTGTCTAGCAAGTGTCATATGCCATCCGACGTTGAATCTTCCCTACCACCCTTAGAGGCATAGCCAAATTTTGATTCTCTAGGCTCACTCAGTCATCCAACAACTCCTTAAAGGAGCTCTTCCAAGCCTTCTACAACTACTACATAAGTAAGAGGAAGAGGGTAAGGGAGTCGTACTACCTATTGACCTTATACCAGAGAACTAGCGAACCCCTTAGGAGCTATGTTCAATAGTTCAGCATGGCAACCACAGAAATCCCAATCGTTGACCATAGTGTTGCCTTGGTCGCATTTACCTACGAGATCCTCAATGAAAATCTCTCCTGGTCATTTGCAAAGAAAAAATTAGGAACTTTCATGGAGGCCTTGGACTGGGTCGAGAAGCACGTTCTGGCCAATGAAGTAGAGGCAACCAAAGTTGTGAAGGTAGCCTGCAAGGTAGTAGTTGAGAAGGAGTTTGCCAAGCAATCATAGATCTCCTTGGGGCCAGGGTCCACGTCCCAATGCAATGAAAAGAGACCATCACCCCCACCCAAAAGAGCAAACTACCACAAGGCCAATCGACCTCCTCAACCCTTGTCGATCACCCCAAGATACAACCACTTCACTCCCCTAAAGGTCTCTCGAGCGTAGCTGTTGATGGAGATAAAGAACATAGAGAACTTGAAGTGGCTTTAGAGGATGCACACAAAGCCTACTCAATACACAGATAGTTCAGCTTATTGTGATTTCCGTTGGGACATGGGCCATTCAATTGAACTTTGTTTGAGGTGCTCATTTGGTAAGGGCACCTCGGGTGATATGTTAGCAAGCCTAGGAGGAACACAAGTTGCGATGAGGGGAAGCAATGTGCGCATCCTAGCCGGTCAAAAGTCATTGAATTATCTTCAGAGGGCCCATTAAGGAGGCAAACTAGTCGACAACCAAGTAGCACATGTAACTAGTGTACAACACTAGGATGGCACCATTTGAATCCAAGTGGTCAAAGAAGGAAGAAGAAATTAGCTTCACTAGACAAAACCTAGAGGGGGTTGCGATCCCACACGATGATACCTTGGTCATCTCCATGATTGTCTCCAATGACCTCATCAAGCAAGTCCTAGTCGATAGGGGTAGCTCATGCATCATACTCTTCTAGGAGCCCTTTCCGAAGATGGGCTTTGGCCCCCAGCACCTAAGCCATTAAAGACTCAACTGATCAGCTTCAACAACTACATGACGTCGCCTAAAGGCATGATCACCCTACCTAACAGCCTCAACAAGGGAGACCAATAGGTCACCTTCATGATCAAGTATGTTGTTGTAAAAGTCCCGAGTTACAATAACATCATACTCGGTCATTTGATGCTAAATCAATTGTAGGCGGTCCCCTCCATTTACCACCTCAACATGAGGTTCCTAGCAGCAACTAGGGTGACATGCGTATGTGACTACTAGGTAGCAGCAAGAGAGTGCTACATGATCTTGCTGAAGGGAAAGCACTTGAAGACCATGGTATTGGAGAAGCAGGAACACCAGATCAATTAAGGGGAACACCCTAATGTAGTATAGGAGGGTGATTGAGCACAATCACTCAACCAAAGCAATGAAATGAGTGCCGTATGGATGGAGCCGACGAAGGAGACCAAGAAGTAAATTTTGATAGCATCAACCAACCAAGGTGGTTAAGGATAGGAACAAAGCTTCTTGCCTAGGTGGAGGTCAATCCCATTAGGTTTTTAGGACAAAACTTGGACGTCTTCACCTGGAGCCCGATTGATCTGTTGGGGGTCGACCCTAGTGTTATCACTCATGACTTTAACATCAATTTGACAATGAGGCCGAAGAAGTAGAAGAAAAGGAACTAGACCCCAACAAAGTAGGTGGTAGCAATAAAGGAGGTCGACTAGCTACTACAAGTTAAATTCATCTAGGAAGTCTAGTACCCAGCCTATCTAGCAAACATGGTGCTCATCCATAAGTCCAATAAAAAGTGGAGGATGTGTGTAGACTTCATAGATCTCAACAAATGCCACTCGAAAGATAGCTTCCCACTATCGAACATTGACCAACCTATGGATAGTGCATTTGGCAACTACCTCTTCAACATGATGGACGCCTTCTTAGGCAACAACCTTATTTGGATGAACCCGACAAATGAGAAAAAGATGTCATTCATCAAGGACTAGGGCTCCTTCTACTACAAGGTTATGCCTTTCAGCCTAAAGATGTAGGAGCCACTTACCAGAAGTTTATGTAGAGAGTCTTCCAAGACCATCTCGAGTGGAACGTCAAGGCATACATGGATGACATGCTAGTCAAAAGAAAAAAGGAGACTAAGCACATCACCAACCTTGCCAAAATGTTCCACAAGTTGCAAAGATTCAAGGTGATGCTCAATCCAGAGAAGTACAGTTTTGGCATACTGAGTTGGAAAATTCCTAGGCTTCATGATTACTCATCAAGGGATTGAGGCCAACCCAAACAAGATCCAAGCCATCTTGGAGATGCCGCCATTGTGCACTATAAAGGAAAGTCTAGTGTCTCACCGATTGGATCACATCTCTTGGCCATTTCATGTCCTACTCGACATGAAGGTGTCGACCCTTCTTCGACCTCTTGAAGACACAAGTAAAGAAGGGGGCCAAGCTATAATGCAACAATCATTATTGTGGACACCTCGATTTTAAAGTCACGTGGCGGCAAGCTCTTCTAGAAAGATGCTCCGGTTGCGACCACCAAAACCCTAATTTTCAAACCTAAAACCTAAACCCTAGCTCCACCAAAACCCTCAAGCCCAAACAAACCCAGTCAGGCCCACACTAGTCCACTCAAACTTAATCAAAGCAAGAAACAATAATTAAGAATTAAAACCAAACAAAAGTCATTTAAAACACTTAAAATCCAAATTAATCAAAGAGAAAACCCAATTAAAGTCAAAATTAAATAAAATCCACTTAAATCCACTTAAAATCCAATTAATCAAGTGAAAACACTAATTAAAGTCAAAATTAAATAAAATCTACTTGAATTCCAATTAATCAAGTGAAAACCCTAATTAATCAAATAAAAACCCTAATTGAAGTCAAAATCCATTCAAAACATTTAAAATCCAAATTAAAACCCTAATCAAGTAAAACTTAATAAAATCCATTAAAAATTAAAGCTAATTAAACCAAAAACCCTAATTAAAACACAAAAACACTAATTAAACTCAAAATCCTAATCAATTAAACCCAAAACCCTAATTAAAGCCTAAAATCCCTAAATTAAAATCCAAAACCCTAAACCCTAATTAAAACACAAAAACCCTAATTAAACTCAAAATACTAATTAAAATCCAAAACACTAAAATTAAAATAATTAAAATCCTAAAAACCCTAAAATAATTAAAACCCTAATATAAAGCTAGTTAATTAAACCCCAAGTCACAAAATCAAAAACTTAATTCAAATCATAAAACCCAAATAAAGACCTAAATATCAAAACCCTAAAATCCCAAAACAAAAAACCCTAAAATAATTAAAACCCTAATTTAAAACCAATTAATTAAACCCTAAGTCACAAAATCAAAAACTTAATTCAAATCACAAAGTCCAAATAAAAACCTAAAAATCAAAACCCTAAAATCCCTAAAAAAATCCCAAAACAAAAATAAAACAAAAAAACCCTAAAATCAGGCCCATCTGCAAGCCCATTTCAGCCCATTTGACCTTCAATCAAAAACCTTATAAAAGAGCAAAAATAATTTCGATGATCTTCTCTAGCGACCCCCGTGATCTCCGACGTCATCTTCGGCAACATCTCGTGAACTTCGGAGTGAATCCCCTCATCCCATGATCTCCAGTCGTGCTCCTACAACGCACAGAAGCATCAGGCGGCCCTCGAGAGTGGAGAGGGAGGATCGACGGCTCGAAGAAGCTCCACCGACGTTTAAAAATGTCTCACCGCCGACTAAGTTGGGGATCCATTGCCAACCTCTCCAAACACACTCCTGCCAATGGAAAATCCCAACACTGAAACCATCAGCGAACCTAGCCACTTTCCCACAACCCAGAGTCCTCCTCTAATCAGATTGCAGCCCAGAAGCCCTGATCATCGTCGCTAGAGCATCCACAGGAGCGCCACCGGGACAGACAGCAACCCAATCTTGGTAATCTTCTCCATTCAGTCCTATCTCTTTTCTCTTTTAGGTCTGTTAGGCTTAGCTGAGTCCTTTGGACCGTGGTTTGCCGGAGCGGGCAGGCCCGGTGGTCGTCGTCTCTTCCTACGGTGTTGGGTTCACCACCATCGGCGAGGTTGCTGACCTCCTGGATCGGGAGGAGGCCCTTGGAGCCTCCCTTCCTTCTTCCTCCTCCACCTCCCTGAGCATCCATTGCTCATGAGAGGTTTAGTTGGCCACCCACGGCCGGAGCTCTCGCCATTGCCCCTGCGACCGCCGTTAGTCGTCGTTGAGGTCCTCGTAGACACCAAACGCCCCTCATCGTTTGTGATCGCGTCGGGAGGCTCCGCTGCACCGTCATAACCCCTGCTGAATTGCTACATTGTTGCTCCGGAGCCTGGAGCGCCGCTCATACCTCTACCGTCGTCGTCTCCGACACAGGAGACGAGGGGAGCACGCCTGAGCTCCCTGGTCCTCGCTGATGCCTCCAGAAGTCCTCTCAGGTCTCCGAGAAGCTCCTTCGCTCACCGTCGTGTCGACCAAGCAGCTAGAGCGACGTTGCCCTCCCGCCGTCGTCTTCCCCACGTCGATCACCACCTTGCCGAAGCGCGAGGTGGGATGTGCCGCTCAAGCCACTTCAGCCCCGTCATCCGCCCTCGAAAGCTCCACTGGGTCCCCCTCTAGCATCTTGAGCCGTCGCCGAAGCCTTCAAGTCACCACGCAGTCACTGGGTCGTCGCTAGAGGTCTCACCAGAGTGGGCACGTCGGCGGTCCTCCGGTGATCTTTGAAGGATTGATTTTTTGGTCCGAGCCCCTTAGGTTTAAGTTTTTGCATGTAAGTCCTTTTTTTATTACATTTGAGTCCTTTTATTTATGTTTAAGTCCCTATTGTTTTAAATAATCTTTTGTTTATTTTATTACTCTTGCAAATATTGCATTCTTTACCCTGTTGCGTTTTAATTTCACTTTTAGCCTTGTAAATGTTTGTTTCTTCACATTTAGACCCCTACATTCATGTTTTCTTTATAATTAAGTCCTAATATTTTACACTAAGCCCCTAGAGTTTTTAAAAATGAGTTCTTTGAAAATTTGCATACTGACCTTAAGAAACTTCATAATTGCACTGATCATCATAAAAGTCCAGTTTTTATCACATTTAAGCATTGTAATTTTGCATGCAGCCCCCTAGATTCTTAACAAACAATTCCAGAACATAGAAAATTTGCATCCAAACCCTTAGATTAATTTTAAATCCATCATTTAGAGTTTTAATTGTTTCCTCACATATTTTTGATATTTCCCACATATTGCATTTCATATTTTGCATTTAATCATAGATTTCCTTTAAAAATCATTTTTGCATTGTAAATTAATCCTTAGTTCCATATTTTAATCACATTTGCACTTATGTGTGAATTTTGCACTTCAGACCTGAGTTTTCAGGAAATTACCAAGACGCAATTTTCACACATCTCAGTGCCACATTGTCGTTTGGTCCATCATCTACACACTGGGATACAAGTCACTGAGTGTATCTTTAATCCTGATCTTATCCCTTTTTGTGAATTTTACATTACGGTCCCTGTACTTGTCCTTTACTGTGTTTATATCGTTTTATTGTTTTTAAAACCTTGCCCTTTGCATGTTTTCTTGCCAATAACAATTTCTAAACATTTCACACACATTTTGATATATCCCAGACTAGGCATCATTCTCATACATGTACTCATTACATCTGACCATAGAAATGATCAAATTGTCCCTGTGCCACCAATTCTGGCGCATGCATGTTAATTCTTGCATTAAGTCATGCATAACCTTTGCCTAAGTCATTCTTCAGCATATTTTACACATTTAGGTACATATTCATGCATTTTGCATGGTTTTCATCCCATTTGCATATTGTCCCTCCTTTTTAAGCGAGCCTACATCTCCTGTGTTTCTTTCATGGATTTTATTTCACATTGTTTTCGAAGTCCCTCATCCGACATTCGATTTGATTTCCTTTACTCCTACGTTTCGGATTTTTTTTCGATTTGATTTGGATTTCATTGCCTGAAGGCATACACTAACAAACCGAAATGCCCACATAGGCCCACTTGCGGATTATTTCTCCTTTTTGACTTTCATGACTTTTTCCATGATTCTGACGACTTGGGTTGATCCCACTTTTTATCTTTTCAATATCGGTATGGTTTTTCCAAGCATTCTTTCCGAAAATACTGTCATTTTATGTGATTTTTTTGTATGTCGTCATTTGTCTATTTTATGTGGATTTCTTTGTAACTTTTCCATTCGGATCTCCATGGTGTTTTCTATGATTCTAATGATTTAGGTCTGTCATATTTTTGATCCCCTTGATGTTGGTATGATTTTCTTAACCATTCTTTACAAAAATGTTGTCATTTTATGTGAATTTCTTTACACGTCACAGTTTACCTGTTTTATGTGGACTTCTTTGCAGTTTTCCCATCTTGATTTCCGCGATGCTTTCTTTGAATCTGACAACCTGAGTCGGTTGCATTTTTGTCATTCTTAAGACCTGTACAATTTCCCAAACCATTCTTTCCAAGAACCTTGTCATTTCATGTGATTTTCTTTGTTGTGTCGTTTTTCACGATTGCGATATTTTATATGGGTTTCTTCGTAGCTTTCGCATACCATCCTGAACATCCATCTAGTCTTGTCTTGGCATTCATATTAGCATGTTTAGAGCACAATCTAGGCTTAGCAAGTATTCATTTAGCCTTTAGCAAGCGAGTTAGACTAGAAAGACCGAGTTTCTCGGGCGTGTAGGGGTGCCTAACACCTTCCCCGTGTGTAATAGGAATCCTTACCTATCTCTGGTTAGTAGACATCTGGCCTTCACATTTGCATCTCATGCATTCATCTTTTGTGGTTTTCCTCGTCTTTCCCTTAAAAGACTAGGTGGTGACTCCTTTCCTTTTTCGTTTTCGCTTTATCCTATCTTGCGCCTTCGCCATCTTGGCATGGCTGTGATATCCTCCCTCTGGTGCGACTCCTGGCTGGATCCCTGGGTGGGCATGGTCACAGAATTGGCAACTCCATTGGGGAGTACAAGATTTCGACTTTCAGGTTGGTCTTTTTCGCTTGTGTTGGCTTCATATGTTTATTTGATTACCTTGCTTGTGATTGTTCGCTTACTTAGCACGCTTTTAGCACTTTCTTTTACACATTTGCTCTGTCACTACACGCACATGCTGAATATCTTGCCTTTTGATTTGATAGATGTTTTCTTTTCATAACCATGATGCCACAACACTTGCACATGCCATGATCTTGCCTTTTGCTTGTTACTTGCTTGCTTGTCTGCCTTACTTGTGTGTTTTCTTCTCCTTTTCGCACTTGACAGGCCTAGGAGAGTAGAGACATGTTTGTTTCCCCTTTCTGGTTGAAATAAAACACACAAACTCAGAGAACGAATAATAAGGCAAAACTAGAGACCAAATCAAACACTCCCCCCTGCTTAATAAAATGCAAGTAAAAAACACAAAAGCGTATTGCACGATTGATCATATAGGACATGCATCTTCTCCCCTGAGTCCACCTACAATCTATGAAGGACAATTCTAGTCGCCCATTCTATAACTTTGGCATAGGACGTGTTGCTAGTTTGTCCCCCCTTGTCTGGGTTCATGTCGGTGTTAGTAGAGGGTACAACTCCATGCTACTACAAGAGATGAGGCCACCAACGCACCACCCATTCACTGGCTGCGCTTTGACTAGGATTTGGAGCAGGAACCTTTACTTTCTAGCCTGAGACGGAGACCTATTTACCCATCTGTAATTCCGGAGTAGACGACCTTCTAGGAAACAATTAGTTGGTGAGAGAGAGCGTACTAGTTGCATCCATGAGCATGAATACCATTCACGCCACCATAACAATTGCATCTTATTGCTGGTTTTAACACCAGTAGTTTCCTTTTTTCCAGGAAGAGTGCGAGTTCCTTAGCCACTGCTCGAGCGTTCCTGCCTTGACTCCCCTGTTCATGATGCTTCATTTTTGATCATCTTTTCCTGAGTTATTCGTCACTTTGATGATAGCTCGTCCTAGGATTCATCCCCTCATTTTCCACCATAGTTTGGTTCTCACCCGTTCCCGATCAACCATGGCCCAGCGCACAAGCGAGTCTCTTTCCGCCGCTGTTGCTCAGGAGGGCACTCCATTTTTGGTCCCTCCTACCCTTACTGTGTCTTCAACTATTCACTCTGTTCCCTTCGTGCATCACGGAGGTTTTGTCCCTTACCCTGTAGGGCATCCACTAACCTTGGCCAATCTGGAGCCAAGCATTGAGTCTATCTCAGTGACCCCTGCTTGGGTTCCAGATATATCATTGATGGCCTCACATCCTCAAGGTTCCTTCTCTTTTAGCACCCAGCCCACTATGGCAACATCCCTTGTCGTTTCCTTGCTTCCAGGGCAACCCATAGTCGTCCCACCTTTGACATCTGAACCTTCGGTGTGCCACCCCTCACTGTCCCTGAGGGATCTCCTGCTGCACAGGCAGAATATCTGTTGGCCCTTGCCCAATGGATCGAGGGCATGGCCTTTGCTATCCAGCCTAGTATAGACCTTGCTGTTCTTGAGGCTCCCTGGCAACCTACTCTGGTGTTCCAGGCATCACCTTCTACACCACCACCTCAACCCTCACCCCAGCTCCTCACTGCACCCACATTAGGTGTGACACTACTACCTCAGGCACACCACCTCACTACACAGCATCCTACTCTAGCATTTGGTGGCCAGCCCCTCAATTTGGTTGGAGTACAGCATCCATAGAGCCTGCAGCCTGGCGTCGTACCACTACAGCAGCTGTTACTCCCACACTCAGCATCCATTGCCACACAACTCTCTACTCATCCTCCTCTTACACACCATCAGGTTCAAGCACCTTCCTTTCCACAATCACATCCAACACTTTTGCATGGATATGCTGGCCATCATGCCACAGCACCATGTGGCATGATGGTGGTCCCAGAGGAGCACTTAGGTGTGACCCACAAAGCATATGTGATCGTTCCCCCTACTGCATCACCCTCATCGGTAGTAGCTCCAGATACCCTCCACGCCAGGGTGGGTGACCTAGAGAGAGTACTTTGACAAGTGTGGGGAAGCGACCACCAACCCTATGGATTCCGAAACCTCTGTTATTTCCCAAAGGCAACACTCCCACCGTATTTCCAAATCTCAGATTTCGAGAAGTACAATGGTAAGGGTTGCCCTATTTCACATCTTAGGGCATATTGCGGAGATCTCGCTCAGCTCTAGGCTGACGAGAGGCTGCTAATCCATCTTTTCCAAAAAAGTCTTACCAGTCCAGCCCTCAAGTGGTTCACGTCGCTTGACATGGGCTTGATCAAGACTTGGAACGACCTTACACAGGCGTTCATGGATCAATATGATTTCAATCTCGACTTGGTCCCAAATAGGGAGGATCTTGGTGCCACAAGACAGAAACCCCATGAGCCATTTGGGGAGTACGTCGGCCGTTGGCGTGCCCTTGCATCACAAGTGAGTGATAGACCCTCCGACGAGGAGTCTATCGAGATCCTTATTTGAGGTGCACAGCCAGATGTTGGGGCTCTATTGAGCATTCAACCCATCACTACTTTTGCATCATTGGTTCGAGCTGGCACTCACGTGGAGTGTTCGCTGAAAGGTGGGAACTTCCCTGCCCTCTCTATGTTCGCCAAGCAGGCCACTTCTTCTAGTAGTAGCTTCAACAACAACATTGTCAACACCAGCAATGGCAAGAGGGCAACCGTTGCTTTCATCAAGCCTTCAGCGAAGCCTATTAGAGTAGAGAGCCAGCCTGACCTAAACCAATTAGCAGTTCCACCTAGCTCTCAACGCACCACATACACACACTCCACCATTGAACCGGTGCATCACGTCCCACCGGCTCGACAAGGACAATAACCTAGGCAGAGGTGCGGTCGTCGCACTGAAAGTGACTTCACTCCACTTGATAGGCCACTGAGTGCCCTCTTCCCTCAGGTTGTGTCGCTTCCGCAACTCCCAGATCCTCGTCCACCACAAAACCCATTTCCAAGGTGGTATGACGTAAATGCGTATTGCGGTTATCATCGAGCTCCGGGACATTCAACTGATAATTGCCACATTCTTTAGGATGTTGTTCAGAATTTGATCAACGAAGGAGCTATTGTCATCAACACCTAGGAGGCACACACATCACCTGCACCACCACCTCCATATGCACAAGCACCACCGGCATATCCCAACCTTATCAACCAACCCATGCCTGCGCATAACAACTCAGCAGGCGCAGGGGCCTCAGGAATCCATTTCCTCTCGGCTTCTGAGTCAACGACATCCGTAGTAGACCCCTCAGATCTAATCCATATTGTAGGTGAGCCATCCCCTACTCATTTTATCATTTGATTCGTGCTGGTTCCGAGTCAGCAATCCACATGATACGACTAACCACAAGGGCGAAGCGTACCACCCCACCGTCGACTGTGCACTCTACGTCGCCCATTTGCCTACTCACTCGACCCATGCCTACTCATCCTGTCTAGCCTCTTGCCCAAAATCCTGTCCAATCTCCAGTCCAGCCTCTTGCCCAGAATCCTGTCCAATCTCCAGTCAGCCTCTTGTCCAATATCCTATCTAGCACCCTCTCCCGTCGAACCACCTTTCAGTCAGTTCAATTGCGACTCCGCTGGAACTGGCAACACATACCCCTCTTGTCGTCTACCTGACGAGGGACACTCATTGTGTACCCTACAATTATGCAGCAGAGATGTGTGCAGAAGTCACTAGGTTAGGGATGGTGTATAAGCCACCAGCGCCCGCGACTCAACCAGATTTTTCAGTGTCCTCCCCTCGTCAGCCTGCCCCTCAATCTTCTAGGACGGTCCCTTGCTCAGTCAAAACTTTGTCAACCAAGTAGGAGCAGCCCTTTGCCGTCATCACATCTCAACAGAAGAAGGTTAAGGCTGATATCTCCATTTGGGATCTCATCCATACTTCTTTGGAGCATCGAGAGGCCTTCATCAGGGTCTTTCAGGCTGCTCACGTCTCCCCCACCACAGAACCGTCCGCTCTTGAGAATATGGTGGGAATGATAGTAGAGCCTCATGTCATTTCTTTCTCCAACGAGGAATTGCCTCCGACAGGAGTCAATCATAACCAACTCCTGTTCATTACGGCGCAATGTCAAAGCTTCTGAATTCCTCTCACTTTGGTGGATAACGGCGCGGGCCTTAACGTCTGCCCTTTGAGCAGAGCAAACAAAATCAGATTCAAAACCGAGGATATCATACTAGATACGAAGGGAATGACAGTTTTTGATAACACGTATCACGACGCGCTAGGGATGTTGGTTATTCCTCTCACCATAGGGCTTGTAGTCTTCGATGTCGAATTCTATATTGTAGATTTGAAGCCCTCTTTCAATCTCTTGCTTAGGCACCCTCGGTTGCACAAGCATCAAGTGATCCCCTCGATCCTCCATCGTATGGTTAAGTTCCGCTAGGGCAACAACGTAGTTGTTGTCATGGCAGAAGATCTTGACAAAGAAAAGGTTGAGTCAGTCTCCATTGTCTCACTCCAGATCGTCCTTTTCAACCCCAAGCTGTCCGATGTCATGTTCTTGGTCAATCGCTTCGAGCCAATCAATTGCATTCTGGCCCTCGAGCGTGTCAGTTACTTGACCGTTTGCGGCAATCCTCTTTGGATGATCAAAACATGTGCCGCAAATGGGGATACAAGAAAGGAACACCACTCGGGCGACATAGTCGAGGAATCTCCGAGCCCATCCAAGTGGAAGAAAGGCGAGTGTTCGAGGGACTAGGTTACGAGCGATAGCCGCACAAAGACGAATAGTCGCGCGCCAAGAGGTACAATAAGATTTTTATTCCGTTGGACCTCACTAACTTTATCAGTGCAGGGATACTTGATCCCAATCAGAGCCAGGCCACTGCAAAAAAGAGCCAACATCAGATGGTGCAACCACAACTTCAGCTGCTGGCAGTCACTTCGATAGTGTTAGTCACTGCTCTAATAGTGAGCCCCACAGTGATAGTTTTACAAGCCGTTGTGCCAACAGAGCCATCAGTTTAGTCAACCAGTCTTGGACATCAATTACAGTAGTCCCACAGTCCAGATAAGCCAATGGCAGAGCAAAGTGACGTCCAGAATTCTGATTGCACTACCGAAGAGGACGAGATAGTCGGCAGGGCAATTCATTCAAATGATCAAGTCCGTGACCTAGAACTACTGTTTCAAGAGCAATTATCAGTATGGGTCAAAGACAGTCGAGAACCAAAGGTGGAGGGAAGGAAAGACTTGGGCCTCAGAGTCAGAGCCAACAACCCTCCACCAGCAGCCGGACCACTCATCCATCATGGTCCTGGCCGAGTCGTAGTCAGAACCCACTAGACCATTAGAGTTAATCTCTTTGGAGTCGAGAGGCGGGTCTAGATGGTACATGCAGTCGAAGTCTCACCTTAAGCAAGGTGAGGGTCAAAGGAAGGGACCCTGAGTTAATTAAGGAGGAAAGCCAGGCACCATCATTCCTATCAGTTAGCAGCAGGACAGCTGCCAATCAGCATCACTCCTTTGTACATACTACAAAAAAATACAAAAAAGATAAGAAAAAAAAAAGCACTAAAGGTCGAAGCAACAAATCAACCCGGTCAGTCAACGAACCCTATGGTCAAAGAGTCAGAGGTCATTCACCAAAGTCGGTGTGCCCATAATGAGGAACCATTAAGCGCAATAATCAGGGTACATTCTCTCTTTCGATGTTGCCAATCCAACCTTCAAAGAAGAAATCCTGTCAAAGCTCATCGCTTATGAAGAAGACGATGATGACATGGAAGATGGCGAGACACTTGAATTCCAGCCTCACGACAATGATCCAGAGGGGCCAAATTTACATTAGGCGATCCAATTTTACGGGCCATACATCTCTTTGACGGTCGAGGCAAATTCCGACCTAACTGGCATAGTCCCTACATCATCAAGCAAGTCTATTTGGGAGCCGCAGCAATCCTCGAAGACATGGACAGGGTCGAGTTATCCAAGCAAGTCCATGCATGTTACCTGAAAAAGTACTACCAATGAGCGGAAGGCGTGTATCCTTGCCTTGCAAAGTATCCTTTCGCGCATCGTTCATCATCCATTACTCCATCATGCATGCACATTTCTAAAATAAAAGGCAACCCAAGTGCATCTAATCCTAGCATTTGCTCTTTTACTTTCACGCACATCAATAACTTAAGCATATCAATAGCTGTACAATCTATGCATAAACGCATCAACATCATATCCTGATGATGAAAATCGGAATAGCTAGCCTGTTTGAGAAGGGTCTATACCTCTTCAGTTGATACTACCTAGACACTCTAGCGAGAGAGGAAGCCACCACCCAACCATGGTTAGGCGAAATGTCCAAACTCCCATGGGGACTTACACCTCCAAAGGGAGATAAAAAGTTAGGAGCGAGCATGAGTGTGAGCCAAAATAGAAAAATAAACATATCCATTAGGGCATAAAAGAAATAAGAAGATAGAAGTCGAAGACAAAAGCTAGCCTTAAAGGAGAGAGGCAAGTAGGCCAACTTTACCCCTATCACTTACCTTAGGGAGGAGTCAAAGCAAGCATCCAAAAAATCCAAGCAACTAAAGGGACTAGTCACCCCTCGCATACAATGCCAGCAGCCCCCTCCAAATCCAGATGCCCATTATCCCCAAGCAAGGGTTAGAGCGAGCCTACAAGCCTAAGAGGGAGAAAAGAAATAAGCCAAAAGTCAAAAAAGTAGGTTTAAGTCCCCAAGTCTTTGGCACAGAGCCTAACCTACTAAATCATCCATCCCGGAGAGCCACCAACTGCGTAGAAGTCTGGGTAGTGTCTCGTGAATCGAGGTCTTCTCCTCTTCTCATAGCAGGCTTCATTAGCATTCTAAATCTTGAGGGATGATGCAACATAGCACTATCATTCCCACACGCATTATCTTTTGTCCACTTTGCAGGGTCTCACTGGGTCGTAAACCAAGGGCATGTCAACTGCTCTTCGGCCAAAGACCTAGCAGAGGATACTGTACACCAAGGGCATGTCAGCTGCCTTTATGGTGATAACCTTCCCCGTCAACTAGGGGCATGTCAGCTGTCTTGTTGGTTGACCCTTCTTGGGACAGTAACTTCGTCCAAAACATGTTGTTTGCTCCATAGCTCGAGTGCAGAAACGAGGACAACAACAGCCATAAGCCTTTGAGGTTAGAGCAAAGTTGGAATGTCAATACTCTCCTAGTCAACAGGTGAGAACATAGTCGACAGTTCAGTGCCAAAGTCAAACTACCAAGAAATCAGTCAGTGACACAACAGTGAACCCAGAGAGTTGCTGGAAATCTTCTAGCAAGTCCTTATTTGAGGAAGAAACAATGCCCTCGTGAAGCTCTTATCCGGCCAAGCACCGTGTATTAGTATAGAATCTGAGCAACAGTTTATCCGGATCAACCATCATCATCCTACAACATCAATAGCATCAAGTGAATAGGCAAAGCAGTCGCAATTCAAGGTGCACCTACAAGTAAGTGTTTCCTGGCAAACCTCCGTTGGCTAGGCCAGCTGTCTAGGCCCCCAACTTTCTTTTGTTCCTTTCTTTTAGCAACATCTATAGCGTTCCGATACTAGGGGCATGTCAGCTACCTTTTGGTATTATTTTCTTGATATCAGTATCTTATCAGCCGCCCTTTCGGGTATTTGCTTTCTGAACCATCACTGACTGCTTCTCGATTGACTAGTTCGTTTATCCTGCCTTTCGAACCGTCACCAACAGCTTCTCGTTTGGCACGTTCGTTTATCCTGCCTTTTAAACCGTCACTGATAGCTTCTCGTTAGGTGCATTTGTCTATCCTCTTTTCGAACCATGACCGACAGCTTCTCGGTTGGCGTGTTCGTCTATCCGCCTTCCGAACCGTCACCGACTGCTTCTCGGTTGACTAGTTCGGTTATCCTGCCTTTCGAACCATCACTGACAGCTTCTCGGTTGGCACGTTTGTCTATCCTCTTTTTCAACTATGACTGACAGCTTCTCAGTTGGCGCGTTCGTCTATCCTCTTTTCGAACCATCACTGACTACTTCTCGGTTGACTAGTTCATTTCTCCTACCTTTCAAACCGTCACCGACAGCTTCTCGGTTGGTGCGTTCTTCTATCCTCTTTCTGAACCATCACCGATTGCTTCTCGGTTGACTAATTCAGTTATCCTGCCTTTCAAATCGTGACTGACAACTTCTCGGTTGGCGCGTTCGTCTATCCTCTTTTCGAACTGTGAACGACAGCTTCTTGGTTGGCGTGTTTGTCTATCCTCTTTTTGAGCCATCGCCGACTACTTCTCAGTTGACTAGTTCATTTATCCTACCTTTCTAACTCTCACCTACAGCTTCTCGGTTGGTGCGTTCATCTATCCTCCTTTCGAACCGTCATCGATCGCTTCTTGGTTGGCATGTTTGTCTATCTTCCTTCCGAACCATCACCGACTGCTTCTCGGTTAACTAGTTCGGTTATCCTGCCATTTGAACTGTCACCGATAGCTTCTCAGTTGGCGTGTTCATTTATCCTCATTCCGAACCGTCATCGACCGCTTCTCAGTTGGCGTGTTCATCTATCCTCCTTCTGAACCATCACTGATTGCTTCTCGGTTGACTAGTTCGTTTATCCCACCTTTCGAACCATCACCAACAGTTTCTTGATTGGTGTATTCGTTTATCCTTTTTCCGAACCGTCACCGACAGCTTCTCGATTGGTGTGTTCGTCAATCCTCCTTTCAAACCGTCACCGACAGCATTTCGTTTGGCGTGTTATCTATCCTCCTTCCGAACCATCATCGATTGCTTCCCAGTTGACTAGTTCGTTATCCTACCTTTCGAATCATCACCGACAACATCTCGTTTGGCGTGTTTGTCTATCCTCCTTCGGAATCATCACCAACTGCATCTCGGTTAACTAGTTCATTATCATGCCTTTCGAACCGTCACTGACAGCATCTCGGTTGGTGTGTTCGTCTATCCTGCTTTTCGAACCATCACCGACAACTTCTCGGTTGACTAGTTCGTTTATCCTGCCTTTCGAACCCTCACTGACAGCTTCTTGATTGACGCATTCTTCTATCTAGCCTTCCGAATCGTCACCGACTGCTTCTCAGTTCACTAGTTCGGTTATCTTGCCTTTCGAACCATCACGGACAGCATCTCGGTTGGCATGTTCGTCTACCCTCTTTCTGAACCGTCACCAACAGCTTCTCGTTTGGCATGTTCATCTATCCTGCTTTCCGAACCGTCATCGATAGCTTCTCGGTTGAGTAGTTCGCTTATCCTACCTTTCCAAACTGTCATCGACAGCTTCTCGATTGGCATGTTCGTCTATCCTTCTTTTTGAACCATCATCGATTACTTCTTGGTTGACTAGTTTGTTTATCCTACCTTTCGAACCGTCACCGACTACTTCTCGATTGACTAGTTCGTTTATCCTTCCTTTCAAACCGTCACCGACTGCTTCTCGGTTGACTAGTTTGTTATCCCGCCTTTCGAGTCATCACTGACAGCATCACGGTTGGTTTGTTCGTCAATCCTTCTTTCCTAACTGTCAGCAACTGCATCTCGATTGACTAGTTTGTTTATCCTATCTTCCGAACCGTCATCGACTACTTCTCGGTTGACGTGTTTGGCTATCCTACTTCTGAATCGTCACCAACAACTTCTCAGTTGACATGTTCGACTATCCTACTTCTGAACCATCACCGACAGCTTCTTGGTTAGTGTGTTCGTCTATCCTCCTTCCGAACCATCACCAACTGCTTCTCTGTTGACTAGTTCGTTATCCTGCCTTTCGAACCGTCACCAACTGCATCTCGGTTGACTAGTTCTTTTATCCTGCCTTTCGAATCGTCACCGACAGCTTCTCCCGAACCGTCATCTATTGCTTCTTGATTGACGAGTTCGTCTGTCTTGCTCTCGAACCATCACTGGTTGCTTCCGAATTGACGAGTTCATCTTTTCCTACTTCTGAGCCATCACCGACTACTTCTCGGTTAACAAGTTCTCTTATCTTGCTTTTTGATCCGTCACAGCTGCTTTTCGGTTGACAAATTCATTTTTTAGCCATCCAGACTGTTGTCGACTGCTTCTCGGTTGATAGGTTTGTTATCCTGCTTTGTTTGCCACTACCAGGCGTTTTTCCTGATGTTGTGTTAAACTCATCAGCAGACTGATAACTCTAACTATTTGACAACGAGTCCGTCAAGTCATCATAGGGCTGATAACCCAAACTATCCGATCGATAGGTCCGTCAACTTATCATACTTTGTCCCTCAGTTTGCAAGCCTGATAATCTTACCAAGTGCCCCTTTCCTCGGGGCTGATAGCCCTAGCTATCCGGTGATAAGTCTGTCAACTCACTATCGGGCTGATACCCTAAACTATCCGGTTGACAACTAACATACTGTTAGGAGCGGGCTAATACCCCAAACTATCCAATTGACAACCGTCATATTGTCAAGAGCGGGCTGATACCCTGAAACTATTCGGTTGACATCCGTCATCAGTCTATCCTCAGTCGACAAGTTCGATATCTTGCCATTCATCCTCTCGGGTCGAAAGGTCTGTCATTTGCCAAGTTTCCCCCTGTCGTGCGATAAGCTCGACAGTCTTGTCCAGGCATCCCTTGGCACAAGTCGGGAAATCCCTCGCGCTCTCCTCTGTGAGCTGATGGGCTACCCACTCGCCACCAGCATCGTCTTCATGCATCAGCGTCGCCCTCATGCATTACTTGGCATCAGGGTCATCCTTTGCATCAGCATCATGCATGGGCCATGAGTCATGACTTTAAGTGCATCCACCGAATAAGTGGTTCACGACCCCACAACAAATACCACTCTTCCACTGACTCAACTAGGGTGTCTTGTCAACCCTGAGCATCGATCTCGAATCCCTCAACCTCGCTCAGGGAGGGGCATTTGTAGACACTCCGATTTTGAAGTCACTTGGCAGCAGGCTCCTCTGGAAAGATGCTCCGGTTGCGACAACCAAAATCCTAATTTTCAAACTTAAAACCAAAACCCTTAAGCCCACACAAGCCCAGTCAGGCCCACACTAGTCCACTCTAACCTAATCAAAGCAAGAAACAATAATTAAGAATTAAAACCAAACAAAAGTCATTTAAAACACTTAAAATCCAAATTAATCAAACAAAAAACCTAATTAAAGTCAAAATTAAATAAAATCCAATTAATCAAGTGAAAACCCTAATTAAAGTCAAAATTAAATAAAATCCACTTAAATTCCAATTAATCAAGTGAAAACCCTAATTAATCAAATAAAAACCCTAATTGAAGTCAAAATCCATTCAAACCATTTAAAATCCAAATTAAAACCCTAATCAAGTAAAACTTAATAAAATCCACTAAAAACTAAAGCTAATTAAACCAAAAACCCTAATTAAACTCAAAATCCTAATCAATTAAATCCAAAACCCTAACAAATTCTAAAACCCCTAAATTAAAATCTAAAACCCTAAACCCTAATTAAAACACAAAAACCCTAATTAAACTCAAAATCGTAATTAAAATCCAAAACCCTAAAATTAAAATCCTAAAAACCATAAAATAATTAAAACCCTAATATAAAGCTAGTTAATTAAACCCCAAGTCACAAAATCAAAAACTTAATTCAAATCACAAAACCCTAATAAAGACCTAAATATCAAAACCCAAAAAACAAATCAAAAATCCCTGCGTCTGGCGATTGCATGCGACTGTTCCGTCTCGGGAGCGTCTGCTCCGGGGGCCGTCGTCGTCCTGCCCGCCTCCTCTGCGCTTCCTCCTTTGCTCCCCTCACCGGCTCCCTCTTCTAGGTGTGCCCCTTCTTCTCCCTCTCTCCCGTCCCCAGGGCTTGGTCGGCTCTTCGGAGCTAGATCTAGCTCCTGGCCCGGGGCGGCGTAATGTCTCTTCCTGCCGACCCTTCGCAGGAATGCCCCCCAGCGGATCCCCTGGCTTCCCCTTTGCTCTATACCAACCCTAGGGTGGCCTCTGAGAAGCCCCGCTCTATCTCCTTCGCCGCTGCTACCCGTTCAACGCACCGACCCCCCTCCTTCCCTGGGGTCCCGGTCAGGCAGCCGGTTCTTCTAGATGGGGAAGAGGTTGTCCAGTTCTTGGTGGAGGAGGTGTCGCAGATGGCCTCCCCTTTCTCCTGGACCCTCATTGGGAAGTTCTCCACTGGCTGTCCTTCTCTTATGGATGTTCTTACTGCGATGCAGAAAGTTATGTCCTTTCAGGATTGTATATTCCCGGTGGCCCTGGATCAACGCCACATTCTGATCCGCTTCTCCAACAGGGAGGATTTTGTGCAAGCATACATCAAGGAAGCTTGGTTCATTCGGGGGAAACGTATGCGTGTGTTCCGCTGGTCACCTTCGTTTTCTATCGGCTCTGAGCCGTCTTGCACCCCTGTTTGGGTTGGTCTTCCTGGCCTGCGAGCTCATCTGCATGACCCAGGGGCAATCCAATCCATTGCCAGTTCGCTGGGGAAATTCCT
>JAMKQA010014314.1:0-29999 GCA_024699735.1 Posidonia australis
CATTCTGGTTATTTCGTAGACTTGTCTTTGTTTTTGCATGATTTTTCATGTATATGGTTTTCCTTGTCTTCCATAATAGATTAGGTGGCGACTCCTTTTGTTTTGCTTTTTTCGACGTGATTTTGCCGTCCGATTTCGCATTCATTTGTGGAATCACCTCGCCGGCATGGTTACACCCCCAGCATTCCAGAGCTATCAAAGCCAAGCCGCGTGCCTTGAATCACCTCCATAGTCAAGCTCACCGGAGTTGGATCGCGTCAATGGTAGGCTGGACCAGAGGATGAGAGGAGTGACCCATTCTTGTTGCTGGATGAGGGGAAATCATCCCTGACGCTCTCCCAAGCTTCCTGGATCCCTGAGCGCTGCGCCGTAGCTCTCTGAAGCCTCCTTCTTCTTCGATGCTGTCACCAGAGCTGCCACGACGACGAGGGAGACGGGCAGCCAGTTCCAGCCATCGAACCTTCATTCCAAACCATTGGATCTTCTCCCCTCTTTCTCCTCTTGCTCCCAGTGGAGCCTGATGCTCGATCGAGCATCGGGATGCCCCAGAAGGGCGTCCCTGGTGGTTGTCGACGGTGAAGTTCCGTCGCCGGCGGCCATCAAATCCTTTTCTTATTTAAAAAATTTAAAAAATAGTTTTTTTAAATAACTTCTGATAATTTTGTTTTCTTATTGTTAAGTCCTTATTTTCTTACATGTAGGTCCTTTTCTCTTACTTTTAGGTCCCTGCATATATTTTTAAATCATTTAAATAAGATTTGTCTTGAAATATTGCAGAGGAACTCTAATAAATTCTTGAAAATGTTTTCCAGGCTCAAAAGTTAGACAAAAACCCCCTGATTTACTTTTTTTATAATTTAAATCCAACATTTTGCATAAGAAACCCTAAGCATTGTTAAAATTGTTTTGAATGCATGTTTCCTTGTCAAAAATGCAAATTAAACCTTGGGACTTTAAATATTTGCTCAAATGTGACCTGAATTGCATTTTAGTCCCTAATTTTTACTGATTTCACACTGAATGCATGTTTTCTAGGGTAAATTTGCATGTCAGTCCCTGAAAATTTCTATTTTCAAACATCAACTCTTTTTCATGCATATTTAACGTTGAATTTCTACAGCATTGCATTAAATACATGTTTTGATGGAAAAATTGCATATTGACCCCTAGGAATATTTAATTTGACCAAAATGCACAGATTTGCACATTTGACCCTAGTTTTCTTCAAAATTACATAAAATGTGTTTTTCTATGTATTTTTGATGATTTAGCTTTAGAATTTCAGTTTTCATTTAGATATTGGGATTTTGCACAAAAGCCTCTGGAATTTACATTTTTGCACTCTTACATGCATTTTGCACATTTTGTTGCTATTTTTCATGCATATTTTCTCGTTTTTCTTCCTTACATCGTGCACGCATTTCCAACTCATTTCAAGCTTGGTTTTTCCATAGTTTCCCAGATTTCTTTCAGCATTCGCGATCTTGACTTGATTTGGCTTTCCATCACCCGAGGGTGTACATTAACAGGCTTAACAATGCCGACATTGTCCCGAATGAGGATTATTTTCCTTAATTTGATTTTCTCGGGTTTATTCAAATTTCCAGAGATTTGCGAGACACTTTCCAAGAGTTTCTTGATTTTCACGATTTTCCTCATCGCCCATGGGTGTATAGTAAAGTGGCATTATCAATGCCTACATTTGTCTCTTGGATTATCATTTTTTTCTTTTCTTTTCTTCATTTCTTTGATTTGGCTTTTTTCCAGTCATATTTAGCATGTGCATTCAGAATAGGCAAACATACACCCAATAGACCATTTAGCAAGTAGGAAACCTAGAAAGATCGAGTTCTTCGGACACATGGGGGTGCCTAACCCCTTCCCCATGAGTAACAAGAATCCTTACCCTTTCTCTAGCCTGTATTGATTTGTGCATTTCATCCATTAGATACGGAGCATACATGTTTTCTTCACCTTGATTTCCTCTTGATTTTCCTTCATGTTTGGTTTTCCTCGTCTTTCCATTAAAAGACTAGGTGGCGACTTCTTTCCTTATCCTTTTCTTATCTTTCCTTGGTGATTCCGAGTTTAGTCTTCTTCCCCGGATTCACCATCTTCGCTATGACCGTATCGGGCCTCCTCGTGTGCTTCCACACACCGTAAGGAGAGCTGTGCAGGGTTCCACCGGTATGGTAACAAACGTCTAACGTTAAACGCTTGAAAGCTAGCGTTTAACGTTATATGCCAGATCAAAAGCGTTTAACATCTCTAGGCCTGTTACTTTCCTTTTCAATCAAGTATCCTTTTTTGGATCCAAAATAAATATCTAATATTTTCAAACAAGTCTTCTTTCCATGTTTAAGGGTCTTTATTGCCTCATTAAATAACTCCTTTGACTACATTTGAATTGACAGCCAAATTTTATAAGTTTCTGGACTGATTGTGTTGAACGCTGAGTTCTGGGCATTTAACGTTAGATGCTAGATATGCTGCGTCTTATACCTAATAACTCAGCAATGCTACATCAGCCACTTTCTTCATTTGAAAAATTTTGAATTCAAATTGTTTCCTTTTTCGGAAGATTCTCCTAATCGTGTGTAATGTTAATTAGCATTGGTTGCCCAATTAACTGATGGAATATTCTCTTATCAAATAGTTGTAACTCCTAGGTGTGTTGAACGCCTAGTTTTATGTGTTTAACATAGAATGCCTTTTTGGACGTACGACACCGCTAAAATGGAAAATTTTGATTGCAGTTGTATAATCTTGCCAAATTTGGATCTTTTGCCTTTTGTGATCCTCCCGTGCCTTTATAAATAGAGTAGCATCCCCAACCTTTGAAAAGGGACCAGACATCCACCTACCCACCCACACACTAGGGGACCAAACAAACACCAGACATCCACCTACCCACCCACACACCTGGGGACCAGAGATACACCTGTACACTCGCACACAAGAGGGGAAATTATTTTGAGAAAGAGAGTAGAGAGATTTTTGAGCCTAAGTCTTCTGTTAGCTTTGGCCATGTTGCGTCATCACGTTGCATTTCACGCATTAAAAGGTGGTTTTCTTTTAATATTTTTGCATATCACATTTCATTTTATTGCATGTTGTAGCTAGGCATTTGCATTAGTTACAATTAGGGAGATAAAACCCTTCAGGGAAGTATCTTTCTCTTTTATTGCATGTTAATTTTTAATCTACTTTGAAATTTCTACTATACTGTATTAATCTACATATTTTTAACTTTTGTTTTACAAGGAAAAGAAGAAGAAGAAGCTTACCACCACAGGAACCTTTAGGCAATGCTGGCGCTGTTCCTAAAGTAGTTGAACCTACAACATCTACATCTCCCCAAGTGTCTCGAGAGCCAACAAAAGTGAACAGAGAGTGGCGATCACACTAATTCCATCATTCATGGAGTGAAGGAATCAGATACAACAAAAAGGACACAAGCGAGGTGGCAAAAATGCATCAAGGCACGTAGAGGTGTTTTCTTCCTCCAAAATCCCGTATCCACAACCTCTAGGAGCCATGCTTCGTAATTGTAACATCCAGGGTTGACCACAAAATTGTGTCCAGAAATCCAGAAAGGGTATATCTTGTAATTGAGGCTTTGTTGCGTAATGTTATGGGTAATTATGTTGAGTCTGTGTCTATTCTCCTGGTTTGGCTCTTGGTGTCTCTTTGGCTTTATTCAGTACAGGTCAGGTGAATAGTATAGGCAAATGCAATGGGCATGAGAACCAGACAGATCTTATAAGTGGATATTGGAGGTACGAGTGGCTAGTGGATGTTCCTAGCACAAATCGTTGGTGCACAGTTAAAATTCAGTAGAGTGCCATTTGACAGATCTCCAATGATTTTCGCTAATGTTGTTGCGCCGCTAGCGATTGACTTGTTGACTGCCTCGATATGCGTCGCTTGGGGGTGTTTAAAACCCTTGCTACTTCGATGTTGGAGGGGAGGAGAGAGAGAACACAAAGAGCTAAGGGAGAGAGAGCAGAGAGGTGAAGTGAGAGGGGAGGAGGCTTCACCGGAGTTCGCCGGAGCTCGACCGTCAAAGGTGCATTGCTGTAGGCGAAGGTCGTTCGCTGGGGAGGACTGAATGCCATTGGGACTCATCGAAGCTCGTTGTAGAAGAGAAATGCCGACAAGCCCCAAAAAGTTCACTTCCCCTCGCTTTTCTCTAGAAATCATGCTTAAATGTTGATAAAAAATTTAAAAGAGCATGTTATAAGGATTGGTAATGAATGCGTGGGTTTTTTGAGAATTAATGAGGATTTTACATGAGTTTTTATGCTTATTATGGATTTACATGGATCCAGTGAATCATATGAGTTTTCAACAAAATGGATGCATTAAGATGGGGACATGCTTGCGTCATATGTTTGGGAATGATCCTTGAATGTTCTATGAATTATTAATGATTTTTATGAAATTTATGTCGAACACTCGAATGGGTTTCCATGCTCTATGTTTTCTAGCTTTTCTACAAACTGAGTAGCACGACTGTTAGGTGAGGCCTACCAGTGCGAATTGGTTGTGCGACTAGGTCACAGATATTTGTGGTGCGGGCAAGCTATCGAGTGTCCAGCACAAATGACCGATGCGAGCAGTGTTTTTTCAGTTGCCAAAAACTGCCTGTTTTAGTTGATTTTTACTATTAAATATTGATAAAAGTTATGAAATGCATGGGAAATGATTATGAGATGTTCCATGTGATAGTAAATTCCTAAAAAAGATAGGAAATACTTGGAAAATGGTTGGGAGATAATAAATGGCTAAATTATGGCAATGAATACTTGGAAATGGCTTTTGATGATAATATGATTTTGAAAAAGGTTTTAAAAGAAATGCATGTGATTTAAAAGGGTTTGTCAAGATTTGTAGAAACCACATTTTGCCGATAGACCGTACCGACAAGGGGTGATGAGACTTCTGAGTAGTTAGGACGAGTTCTAGGCTGTGGTTGCTGAGTTTGGTTCGGAGAGTGAGCCTTGTGACTGTGTGGTACTGTAGGATCCAGGGTATGGTAGACCTACACTACCCTCAGTGCAGGTGCTGGTCGAGTCTAAGGTTAGAGTCCCTAGGCGCTTGGGCATCCAAGGGCGTCCTAAGGATGCACCCTATGCATGTTACCTGTGTGGTACTTTGAAGCTGCACCAGAGGCATTTGAACTCCTGTAAGGGGTGGTTCACTGCGACTATAGTGGGGTCGAAGTTGGAGCCTTGCCAATTGCTTGTGGCTAGGTCGGTCACCTATGGCCAAGGTGATATGACAGGTTTTATGAGACTAGGTGTGTGTGGTTTTGAGTTAGAATCAAGCTGTGGTTTGGCTTGTAGTTTTGAGCCAAGTTCTGGCTGAGTTGAGACTTGAGTTTTGAACTAGTTTCCAGTTGTGCTTTTGTTGTGATTTAAGATACAAAATGAATTGTGTTTTTAGTTGAACTCTAGTTAAGGATTTTACTATTGTGAATGCATGAAAAGTTGATTTGTAAGATGCATAGAATTCTAAAGAAAATGGAAAAAAAAGGTTTTGAAAATACATGATTTATAAATAGATTTTCGGATTTTGCATTTGGCTTTTCGTCAGTTTTGGTTTTGGGGTCTATATTGGGTGACATTGATGTCACTCATGCATGTTTTGTTTGTGTTTTGCTTTCAGGGGCAAGTTTAGCAGTGCAATTTTGTTCTGTTGCAGATCTTGGAGTCATTTAGCTACACATAGGTTTTTGAGTAGTTAGTTTAAATTATTTACCTACTTATTTGCTAATTTATGTTAATTTAGCTTAAATTAAATAATTGGGTAGTATTGGTACTATTGTGTAGTACCAGGGACGTTACAGAGTGGCATCAGAGCTTACGTTCACTAAGTACACCAACTTAGTAGTGTCTTGTTAGTGGCTCCTTAAGGACTGCATAATGGAGAGTAACTGCACCTGATCTGGTTGTTTGGGGTGGCAACAAGATGCCGCTCAGAGGCCATGGTAGTGGTAGGACTTCCATAGTAGGTTTTGGCGAAGAGCAAGGCAGCGACCAAGGAGGTACATAATAGGAATTGAGCCACATGATGTAGGGGTTTGCTTTGACCTTCAGCAAAAGTAATACAAAAGGAACCAAGGTGGATTAGTGGTTCAAGCATTTTCACTGACTTAGTGCACCAACCTTTGATGGCCAAAGTGATCCCGAAGAATGTGAAGCAAGGTTGCTGAAGATGGAGAAGATTCTAGAGGGCATGGAGTGTCGAGCTGAGAAATGGGCTAGATTAGCTACCTTTCAATTCAAGGGGGATGCCAATAAGTGGTGGAGAGCCACGCATCGCATGAAATTTTCTAATTTTGACCTTCTGATGATCTCTTGGGAGGAATTTTGGGATGCCTTCTATGAGAAGTACTTTCTAGAGTACGAGAGAGATTAGTTGGACAAAGAATTTTGGGATTTGAAGCAAGGTAGCTTGTCAGTAACTGGGTATGAGGCAACCTTCATCCACCTAGAGCAGTTCTTGCAGACTTTTGATACAGAAAAGTGCATAGCTAAGAGATTTGTGGAAGGACTGGCTCTTGCACTTTGATCCAAGGTACTTGGTTTCCGATGTTTGACCCTGGTGGAGGTAGTGGAACTAGTTGCCCTATCTGAGAAGGATCGCAAGTAGTTCCTAGAAGACTACCCCAAAGGCAAGGGAAAGATGTTTGCTCCATGGTAATCTGCTTTAGGGGTGTAAAGGTATGGTAATTTTGAGAGCTCTGGAAAGAAAACGAAGGAGCATTCAAAGTCTATTACTGGGAGGGACGTAGTTCTTCCAAGGGAGGTGGTGCTGGACACAGTCAGGTTGGCTCTCGCAGTGGCACAAGAGAAAGAAAATCCTACTTCATTTGTGGTCATGTAGGGCATGTAGCAACACAATGTTACTAGCAGTGGTGGAATGTCGAAAAGATGGTATGCTACAACTATGGTAAGACTGGACATATCAAGCAAAATTGTCCTGATCCTCCAAAGCCAACTAGAGACACACCTCGCTAGCCAACCAAAGGACGTGTATTCTCAATCACTACTCCCAATGTTGGACCTTGAGGAGATGTTGTAGTGGGTAAGGAGCAATTTTGAGTTATGTATTGTGAACTTTTGTTTCGCTATGTATTTATGCATCCAACACGATTATTTGTAATAACTATGGATTATGGTTTGTATGTGTGCTATAAGTAGGTTCTTTTCTAGTGACTGATTGAATGGGTCGAGTGTTGTTTGACTCAGGGAGCTCATTTTCTTTTATCTCTGAGTCATTTGCTGTTGAGGTTAAGGATAGACCAACTAGGTTGGTTTTCCACCTTGACGTGGTGACCTCACTAGGAGAGCACAACTTAGCATAGAAGTATCCATGGTCAGCCAATGTGCAGCTAGGAGACAAGGAACTTGGGGCCAGTTTGATAATTATGAACATGCAAGAATATGATGTAATCCTGGGAATGGACTAGCTAGCACAACATTCAACCATAATTGACTGTGTTAAGAGGAGAATACTGGCAAAATGTGCATAATAGGGGTGGTGTATGGAGCAAGGAATCAGGTTAGGTGGATAGAAAAAGATAATTTTAGCATCTAAAGCTTACCACCACCTATCAAGAGGCTGCATGTGATATTTGGCTAGTGTGATGGTGTTTTCCTTTTCTACTTTAAGGGTATAAGACATACCTATACTTTGAGAGTACCCTGATGTCTTTCCACAGAGAGTTTGAGTTCCAAATTGATTTGGTGTCAGGATCTAGTTCCATCTCAAAGACTCCTTACAAGATGGCATCGGTAGAATAAAGGGAGCTCAAGAATCAGTTACAAGAGATTTATTCAAGATTCTCCAAGATTGCAACATCTTTGACTAGACTGACTCAGAAAAAAATTCCTTTCATTTGGGATTGACAATGTGAAGAGAGCTTCAATGAATTGAAGGTTCGTTTGGGCACATCTCCTGTCTTGACTCTACCTTCTAGGAGCAATGGTTTTATAGTGTACAATGACGCAAGTGGGACCGGGTTGGGATGTCTGCTGATGCAGCATAGGAGAGTGGTGGCTTATGCTTCATGCCAGTTGAAGAATTACGAGAGAAACTACCCCACCCATGAATTGGAGATGGCTGTAGTGGTCTTTGCTTTGAAAATCTAGAGACATTACTTGTATGGTGAGAAGTTCGAGATATTCATAGATCACAAAAGTCTGAAGTATATCTTCACTCAGAATGATTTGAATATGAAACAGCAAAGATGGGTAGAATACCTTAAGGACTACGATTTCAGCCTGTCCTATCACTTAGAAAAGGCAAATGTAGTCACTGATGCCTTGAGTAGACACACTCATACCATGGTCAGACTAATGATCAATGAATAGTACATGCTGGAAGGATTGGTCAAGTGTAGACCACAAAGATAGCCTCTGGCACTTGCTAGAGCTTGGGTAGCGAATCTATCTATGCTCCCAAGGATGTTAGAGGCGATTGTAACTGCTCAGTAATTGGACCCATTTGTACAAAAAATCTGGAGAAAATTGGAGGCAAGAGAGGCACCTCACATTTTGTTGGTGTGGATGGAGGACTTAGGTATGACCTGCGCCTGTATGTTCCTCAAGTAGTGGAAGTTAAGCAAGGATTGTTGAATGAAGCTCACCAGTCCAGATATACAATTCATCTAGGAAGCACCTAGATGTACAAGGATTTTAAGAGAAATTTTTAGAGGTCTGGAATGAAGAAAGAGATTGCTAAGCACGTGGCGTGTTGTGCAACTTGTCAGGTGGTCAAAATTGAGCACTAGAAACCCAGATGAACCTTGCAACCTTTAGATATTTCGATTTGGAAGTGAGAGCATGTATCGATGGACTTTGTAACAAGACTACCTAGAACTAGATGGAAGAATGATATAGTTTGGGTGATCATGGATGGGCTTACAAAGTCAGCACATTTCCTGCTCATGCGAGTGAATCTCCCACTATCACAGTTGGTAGAGTTGTATGTGGTCAAGATAGTTTGGTTACATGGGGTTCTAGTGTCGATCGTGTCTGACAGAGACACACAGTTTACATCGAAATTCTGGGAAGCGTTGCAAGAGGCATTTGGCATAGTGTTGAATTTCAACACCACTTTCCATCCTTAGACAGATAGGTAGATCAAGAGAACTATTCAGATATTGGAAGATATGTTGTGGGTATGTACTTTGGACTATAGTGGAAATTAGGAAGATCATCTATCATTGATTGAATTTGTCTACTACAATAGCTACCACTCCCGCATCGGAATGGCATCATATGAGGCTTTGCATAGCAGACATTATAAGACACCTACTTGCTGGAACGAGGTAGGCGAATGATAGCTCGTGTGCCTAGAGGTTGTGCAGTAGTATGCAGATAAAGTGGATTTGATCAAGAAGAGACTGACAGCTACATAGAGTGAACAGAAGAGTTACACTGATCGGAGGAATAGACCTTTGGAATTTGAGATAGGAGACTTCGTCTTCCTAAGATGCCATTACTAAAGGAGTGACAAACTTTGGGAAGTAAGGAAAGCTGAGCCTTCGCTACATTGGACCCTATAGAATTGCTAGAATGGTCGGAGAAGTAGCATACAAGTTGGATTTGCCTCAAGATTTATCAGGCATGCATAGTGTGTTTCATGTCTCAATGTTGAGGAAGTGTTTGGTCGACACATCCCAAGTGATTCTAGTTCAACCAAAAGAATTGTAAGAGAACCTATCTATGGTGGAGGACATTGTTTAGATACTTGATCAGAAGGAATAGGTCCTCAGGAATAAAGTAATCCCTCTTGTACTGGCTCGGTGGTAGCATTACAGTAGGAAGGAGGCTACATAGGAGTGTGAGGCTAACTTGTGGTCGCGATCCTCCTTACTTGTGCCATTAGAAGTGAATTTCAAGGATGAAATTATTTTAAAGGGGATAAGATGTAACATCTAGGGTCGACCACAGAATTGTGTCTAGAATTGGTCTCTCTGGCTCTATTTAGTACGAGTCAGGCAAATAGTATAGACAAATGCAATGGGTGTGAGAACCAGGAGGATCTTGTAAGTAGATATTGGAGGCATGCGTGACTAGCAGATGTTCCTAGTGTGAACCACTGGCACACAGTTCAAATTTAGCAGAGTGCCGTCTGACAGATTTCGTACGATTTCCGCCAACACTGCCACCCCGCCAGTGATTGACTCACCGACTGCCTTGATGTGTGCCGCTTGGGGGTGTTTAAAACCCCCGTTGCTCTGACGTTGGAGGGGAGGAGAGAGAGAACATAGAGAGCTGAGAGAGAGAGAGTAGAGAGGTAAAGTGAGAGGGGAGGAAGCTTCGCTGGAGTTTGCCGGAGCTCGACCGTCGAAAGTGCACTACTGTAGGCGGAGGTCGTTCGCTGGGGAGAAGCAGATGTCATTAGGACTCATTGGAGCTCCCTAGAGAACTCGTTGGAGAAGAGAAACACCGACAAGCCCCAAAACAGTACGCTTCCCCTCGTCTTTTTTTTGGAAATCATGCTTAAATGTTGATAAAAACATGTAAAAGAGCTTGTTATAGGGATTGGTAATGAATGTGTTGGTTTTTTGAGAATTAATGAGGATTTTACAGGATTGTTTATGCCTACTATGGATTTATATGGATCCAATGAATAATATGAGTTTTCATTGAGTTTTTAACAAAATGGATGCATGAAGATGGGGATATGCTTGCCTCATATGTTTGGGAATGATCCCTGAATGTTCTATGAATCATTGATGATTTTTATGGAAATTATGTCAAATTTTTGAATGGGTTTCCATGCTCTGTGTTTTCTGGCTTCTATACAAAACGAGTAGCGCGATGGGTAGGTGAGGTCTACCAGCATGAATTGGTTGCATGACTAGATTGCAAATATTTATGGCGTGGGTAGCCACATGAGTGTCTCGTGCGAATGGTAAGCAGAAGCAATGATTTTTCAATAGCTAGAAACTACCAATTTTGGTGGTTTTTTACTGTTAAATGTTGATAAAAGTTAAGAAATGCATGGAAAATGATTATGAGATGTTCCCTGTGATAGTAAATTCCTATAAAAGATAGGAAATACCTGAAAAATAGTTGGGAGATAATAAATGGCTAAATTATGGCAAATAATACTTAGAAATGACTTTTGATGATAATATGATTTTGAAAAAGGTTTTAAAAGAAATGCATGTGATTTAAAAGGATTTGCCGAGATTTGTAGGAACCACATTTGGGCCGATAGATTGTACCGATAAGGGGTGGTGAGACCTCTAAGTAGTCGAGACGAGTTCTAGTTTGTGGTTACCGAGTTTGGTCTAGGGAGTGAACCTCGTGACTGTGTGGTACTGCACGATTTGAGGTATGGTAGATCCAATTATCTTCAGTGTCGGTACTGGTCGAGTCGAGGGTTAGAGTCTCTAGGTGCTCTGGCACCCACGGGTGTCTTGAGGATGTATTCCATGTGTGTTACCCATGTGGTACTTTAAGGGTACAGTTGGGGTAGTTGAACTCCTACATGGGGTGGTTCACCACGATATTGCAATGGAGTCGGGATTAGAGACTCGCCAACTGCTTGTGGCCAGGTTTGTCACCTTTAGCCAAAGTGATACGACAAGTTTTGTGAGACCGGGTGTGTGTGGTTTTGAGCCAGATTATAGCTGAGTTGAGACTTGAGTTTTGAACTAGTTTTTAGTTGTGGTTTTGTTGTGATTTGAGAAACGAAATGAATTGTGTTTTTGGTTGGACTCTAGTTGCAGATTTGCCTCTTGAGAATGCATGAAAAGTTGATTTGCAAAATGCATAGAATTTCGGATTTTGCATTTAGCTTTTTGATAATCGTGGCTCTAATAGTCTTAGGGGTCTCTTGTCGGTTTTGGTTTTAAGACACGTACTAGGTGACATTGATGTCACTCGTGTGTGTTTTGTATGTGTTTTGCTTTCATGTGCAAGGTTAGCAGTGCAGTCTTGTTCTAGTACAAATCTCGGAGTCACTTAGCCACACATAGATTTTTGGGTAGTTAGTTTAAAATATTTACCTACTTATTTGCTAATTTTTGTTAATTTAGCTTTAATTAAATAATTAGGTAGTATTGGTACTATTGTGTAACGCCAGAGATGTTATAGCAATCCTCTAGTGTGCCACGACCATCGAAGGTCGGTGTGCTCAACTGGTGAAACTGCATGATCTAGGGTCCCCCTTGGCTCCTTCCTTCCTTGTTACCACCACTAAGGGAATGCACCAATCCCTACATCATATCTCCTAACTCATGACGCCTCTCTGTCTAGGCATTACCCTCTTCCACGTCAGAACCAGAAGTTGATGTCCTCCCTCAGTATCTACCTTTACCAAGCGACATCTCTCTCCCACCAAGAAGATCACACAGAAAGGTCAAGTGCTAACTATGTTACTTGTGTAGTCCTATGAAGTCATTAATTTGGACACAATCAAGTTGATACACTTAGTGTAACCTAAGCTCTAATACCATTCTATCATGCCCCGCATAGCGCGACTTACAAGTACCAATTATACCCAACCATAAATAAACAAAGCTAATTAATAATAAAAAGAAAATTCTATTTAGCTGACCACCTAGAACTTGTGTGCGACTAGTAGTTTCAATCTACGTGCATCAGAATTGAAGTGTACCTCGAATCAACACTTGAGAACAAAACATAAAACAAAAATATGTGAGTGATCTCAAGTCACCCAGCACGCATCCATCGAGAAAACAATGGAAAACCATGAAACAAACCAAAATCTTGGTTAAAATCCAAATAGTAATTGAAAAATCGATTTAGAAGATTCTCCAAGTGGTTTATTTAAAATCATACTTTTCTCAAACTTGTTTTCTTTCTGAAATTTTATGCAACTTAGAAACCATCTTTATGCATTCTAGTGAAACAAATCCATAACTAGGTTTTAGCCCAAGCATAAGTCCAAGCTAAACTCACATCATAATTCAAACACGGTTGGGAGCTAGCCTAAATCACAATTCTTAACTCAACTAGAATTTGGTTAAAATCATAAGCCAAATCTTAAGTCGATTCTAGCTTAAAATCAAACACACCACTTAAGTCAAAATTAGTAGTGCCACCTTAGCCAATGGTGACCTAGTCACAAGTAGTCGGCAAGGTAACAACCCCCACCCTACTGCATTGCTACGATGGACCTTCTTGTGTTGGGGGTATGATCGCTTTGGACAACAAGCCTCACTTTTATCACATTTATTTTCTCATAAGCATAAGGATGCACCCTCTAATATCCTATGGGGTGTTTGGGCAACTGGGACATCACTCCTAGGCCCCGCCAACACTGGCTCACAGGGTAACCTAGTTTTTTTCACTTGAACCCTAAACCTTGACAACCACGCCTTTGGACTAGTGACCGATCTCACTGAAGTTTCATACTACCATCAGTCACTGCCCTATAGCTACGTGGATCCAGAAAAATACAAAAATCTCTTTTTAAATATGCAATCATCTTTTTAAAATTATTTTCTAAATATTTTCCATTATAGGAATCTCTTCTAGGAATCTCAACTCAGAACACCCGGATTTACTATTAAAAACCTCATAGCAATTCCTCATAGTTAAACCATAAAAAAGATATCCATTTTAAAATTGTAGGAAAATGGTCCAAGGCTTGGTTTGGCATATCGAACTGATTCGGCATACCAAACCAATTCGGTATGTTGATTCAAGCGATTTCTGAATAATAAAATCTTCTCTATATCTGCTATTTGCCGGAATCAGGACCTTTGGTGGATCCAATTCCGGTGCACTATAGATCTTGCAAAAATCTTCAAACCAAGCATTCCAAGTCTACTTTTATTTAGGACAAATTTCATTGATATCCATTAAGCGTGGACTAAGATATCAAAATCAAAAGACGAAGAACACATTTTAAAGTTACTATAGCTCAAACACGAATTTCTTACAAAAAATCTTCCAAAATTGTTGATAAATCATAAAAAATTCATGGATTTGTCAAACATTATTAGATCTAACTACACCAACCATTTTCATGATTTTAAACTAAAATTTTCATCATTCATTCATGATTTTGGGCTTCACGGAAAAGTGAAGTTGGAGGGGGACACATACCCGATCGATGTTTCTGGCGAACTCTCGCCTTCTCTGGCGAGCTCACCTCCTCCTCCGGTGTCCTTTGGGTTCATGTGGCCTTCGCCGAACTCCTCCTCCCCTGGTTGCCACTGTTTCCCCTCTTGGCCCTCAGCCTTCACTTTCTCTTCTTTCTCTAGATTTCTTTTCCCCTCTCTAGCTCTAGTTTGCCACTACCGATGCTAACCCTATCTCCTCTCTTCTTATTCCAATCGCCTGTTGTTGCCGTTTGTCAATGACAATCGCTGGAGATCTTGGCAAATCCAAGATTTGGCATGGCAGAAGACTGCATGTAGGGAAAGGACACAGTGGGTGGCGATGCGTGCTATGCAGTACTGTGATGGGTTGACTCAAATCCTGTTTTGGTCTCACACGCACATGTGGGTAGGAAAATGCCAAGATACCACATAGTGAGGAAACTTCCAGAGCAATTATCGACATAAAAGAGGGATTACCACATAGTTCAATATTAAACCTCAATTTATCCATATTACAACAAATAATAATGTATCATTCTAGATAATCAGTCTACCGATCTACGGAGTCAAAATATAGTTGGATCAAACTGGACACAGATGTTATAATTAAGCAAAATTTTGATTTCATTAGTTCAGCCCAAACTGAGTTTCTTGAAAGCAATCTTCTTGCAATTTTCATTCTTGACGCCTAATCATAAGATCTTGTATTTTACGAATACCCAATCCTCCTTCCTTAAGAGTAGAAGTGACAGAATCCCAAGAATTCTAGTGCTTTTTATGCTTCTCATCATTGCCTCCCCAAAGAAAGCGAGCCGTAATTCTATTCAATTTTGTAATTACCACAGCAAGTACGTCATAAATTGACAACAGATGTATTGGAATGCTAGAAAGCACATATTTGATCAAGATGAGTCTACCTCCAGGAGAAGAAAGTTTTGCATACCAACTGTAGACACCCCAATTTTGAGCTCATTTGGCAGCAGGCTCATCTGGTTGATGTTCTGGTTGCGATCATTAAAACCCTAGCCTACACAAGCCCAATCAGGCCCACACTAGCCCAATCTGACCCAATCAAACTTGAAATCAAACAAATCCAATTAAATCAACTTAAAATCCAATAAAACCCTAATTAAACAAATAAAAACCCTAATTAAAAT
Source organism: Posidonia australis (assembly GCA_024699735.1). Lineage (NCBI taxonomy): Eukaryota > Viridiplantae > Streptophyta > Magnoliopsida > Alismatales > Posidoniaceae > Posidonia > Posidonia australis. Next base: position 15,256 of record JAMKQA010014314.1, read on the forward strand.
AAAACCCACTTAAGTCCACTTAAAATCCAATAAAAATCCTAATTAATCAAATAAAAATCCTAATTAATTAAACAAAAACCCTAATTAAGTAAAAAGAAATTAAATCATTTAAAAATCCAAGTAAATAAGTGAAAATCCTAATTACAGTTAAAATCCATAAATTAACCCTAATTAAAACTCAAAATCCTAATTTCAAATCAATTAATAAAGCCCTAAATTTGAAATTAATAATCATATTTAAATCACAAAATCAAAGATTAAATTAAAACCAAAAAACCCAAATTTAAACCAAACCAAAATAAAGAATAAAATGAATGAAAATAAAACCTAACCACCATTAGACCTATGCAAATAAAATCTATGTCAAAATAATAAATGAAATAAAATAAGTCCAAGAAAAACCCAAAATAACAAGCCCAAGCCCATATAAACCCTAATGTCAATTCCCACCACTTGTTTAAACCTAAACCTATCCTATGCCTTGTTGGGGTTTATTGACCTAATTGAAAACAAGCAAACCACAAACCAAACACAGAATATTTAACGTGGAAAACCCCCTTGGTGTGAGGAGATAAAAAACCACGGTCCAACCCAATCCAACCGGCACTAATCTCAAATGCAGTTACAAAGTTCTGATCAAATCAATCACAAGTCCAAAAATATGCATCTGTATCATCCAACCACCGGAGAAAAACATCACAATGCAAACCTTGTTGAAACCTGTTGAAGATCTGACCTCCTGTTCACTGTCCAGACTGAGAATCAGCACGTGCCGGCAGACCTCTGTTCACCGGACATTCCTCCGCAGGAATCGGCTGCTCCACGCGTAGGACACCACCACGGCCTGCTGCACTCCTCCACGGGCTGCTGCAGTAGACGAGCACGGCAGCAGGCGGCAGCAGCAGCAGGAGACGGCAGCAGCAGCAGGCGGAGACGGCAGCAGTAGCAGCAACAGCGGCGCCTCCACACGACGGGAAACCCTTGAGAAGTCCCGCTTTCCTTCTCTCGCCCGCTCGTCCTGTATTGCAAAACACTGTAGCATTATTTCATATAATGCTCACCTAAAACAAACCGTGGGCTGGGCCAAATAAAATAAGTCAGGATGGGAGGACGGCCCAACATGCCTCACATTAAAACCCTAACCCTATTTAAGCCACCCACGTAAGAGAGAAAGAAAAGAAAAAACCCTAGTAGGAGGCACGTAGAAGAGAACCCTAACAAAGGGGAGGAGAGAAGCCCTCAGCCTCCTTCCTGTTGAACCCAAAACAGCCACGTCCGTTCCTTCCAAACCGTAGCCATCTCCTCCTCCGTGAGAACCCAAGCAACACCATCCTTCCCCCCATGTCACAGCATGAGCCGTCCCATATGCCTCCTACCACGAAATCGTCCCACAGCCCGACCGAAAGAGTTGTCGCCGCACCGTCCGAGTAGCAGGCCACTGCAAGCGTCGGGGAGAACCCCCTCTTCCACGCAACACAGGTACACCTCCTCCCCTCTTTTGCATGTGTGTATATCCTTCCAGGTCCTGTGATGTCCTCTGCAAGCATGCATCCCTGTAGAACATGTACAACAGACCTCCTACCTCCCTTTAGTTTGAGCCCAGCCACGGTGCAATCGACAGTCTTCCGTCCCTCCACGTTCAAGAACCCATGGCCTTCTCCTCCATGCACCACCAACCCACATATCCAAGCCCGACGCATGCACGGGGGAGGAAAAAAGACTAGGAGGAGGCACGTAGAAGAAAACCCTAGCAATAGGAGGAATGGAGGAGAGAATCTAGGAAAATGCAAGAGCGGTCCTCCTTCCTATCAAAAACCATAACGAAACCCTAGAGAGAGAAGCCTCCCAGCCTTCTTCTCGGTGAACCCAAATGGCCACGTCTGTCCTCTTCAAGCCGTAGCCATCTCCTCCTTCAGAAAAACCCAAACAGCCACGTCCACCTCCTCTTCAAGAAGAGAACCCAACACCACTAGATCTTCTCATAGCCTGCTGACGCCACTAGTGCAACCACCGCAACAAGGACAAGCCAAACGTTCGCTACTCGTGCACGCCGGGGGTGACAGCTGTCTCTCATCTATGCAGGTATTCACGATCTCCTTCCCATGCATTTCAGCGTTTGTTTTTAAGTTTTACAGTGGTCTTCTTCTTCCTCTGCATGCGTATGTTAATAGCAACCCACCAGCCCCTCTCTGGACGACCCAACACACGATGGAAGCCCTACGTCGTGACCCAAAACCCATCAGCCCTCTTCCTCCATCCAAGCCCAGGCCTTCCTAGCCACCTCCCAATGGTACGCCCCAACAACCATCCACCGTGTACAATCACCGTCATTTGAACCCAACTCTAGCCACGCCACCCTACAGCCGTCCACCACTACCCACGAAACCAAACCCCAACACCGGCCCTCTTGCGTAGCCCCTCATCCACGATGGTCGTTCTCCTTCTCCTCGCCAAACAGCAGCCTGTAGAGAAAGCCACGTCCTCCCCATCTCCCTCCACGAGTTTACCTCGCAGTCCGAGCCTTCCTAGTAAACTGTCATCATCGTCCTCCTCCCTTGTTGAGCCCAAAGCCAAACCCTCACGTCCAACAACCCATGCAAGAGATGGAGAGAGAGAACAGCAGTCCATGCTATCCTAATACCTGACCTCCATACACAAGAGAAAGAAAGGGGAGGTAGTCCAGCCCATGCAAATGAGAGAGAGGAGGCCTTCTCCCAGCAAGCTTCCAGCCCCCCTTTGAGCGAGCCTGAGGTCCACCCTAGAGATCCGATAGTCCTGATCCTGAACCCCTCTCCCATCCTTTTCCGTAGTCCAGAAACGTTGAATCGTAGCAGCCAGAGGGTCACCGGAGCACTGCTACCGTCAAGCATCGTGGGGAGACAACACCTCTCGTCGGGTATTCCCTTTCGCTCTCTTTTTCAATCCATGAGCATGTATCCCTTTCTTCACATTTAGTCTTGCATTGTCCATGTCTAGGCTATTCTCTAGGGTTTTTGCACATTTAGGTCCTTATCCATGCATTTTTATCCTTTTCCTCTCATTTATCCCAATGTAGCGAGCCGACATCCTACATCTTTCCTTCAGGAATCTCTTTCTCCACTCTGCCTTCAGAGTTTCTTATCCTTTATCCGATTTGATTGGTTTGATCCTACATTTCATGTTTTTGATTTCATCGCCACAGGGCGTACAGTAACAGGCCTAAGGGCCGACATTTGTCCCTACCATGGATTATTTTTTCCCTTTTTTTGATTTTCACGACTTTATCATGATTTCTTACGGATTTCTTCGTAGTTTTCACACATCGTCTTGTACATTCATTTAGTTTTGTCACATCCATACATATTAGCATGATTAGAGCACAATCCAAGTTTAACAAACATTCATCAAACCCTTAGCAAGCATTTGGACTAGAAAGACCTAGTTTCTCGGGCTTACGAGGGCGCCTAATACCTTCCTCGTGCGTAATAAGAATTCTTACCCATCCTTTGGTTAGCAGACATCCAGCCTTCCCATCTGCATCCCATGCATTTATCCTTTTGTGGTTTTCCTCGTCTTTCCCTAAAAAGACTAGGTGGTGACTCCTTTTCTTTTTCTCTTTCCTTGCGCCTTCTCCATCTTGGCATGGCTGTGGTTTCCCTTCCCCCCTCCTCCGGGTCGGCATGGTCACACCAACCAACAAATTTTTTGTTCTATATTTTGATGACTAAGCATTCCAAATAACATTGCTTAGCAGGGCCTTTAAAAATGGGACAGCCAAGATAAGTAAAAGGTAGGGTTCCTCTAGCAAAACCAGTAGCTTGACCAATCATTACAACTCTAGGTAGGGTTAGTTTTTTTTTTGGGAGGGGGCATACAAGTAACCTTTATTAATGATGAAAAAATGTTATAAAGAAAAATTGTACTCATAGGAACAACAACAGACACTATTCCATAGAATACAAGGGTACAAAGTAGAGCAACACAAACACTACTCGATTATTCAACAAAGGAATAAAACTACAGCAATCAATGATTGTGAAGATATAAAGAACATGTTCACTAGATCAATCCTGACTCCATGGCCAAAAATCTCGCCTTAAGGAGAAAAAGAACAAGGATGAAGTTAATCAGTACCTTAGCAGTAACACATACTCAAGACCATCCGAACATGAACTTTGTTCTATTTTTCAAAGCAAATTAGTACTGCAAAATATACTCTTACAAGTCAATGGGCTTATTGCTAGAGGTGAAAGAAGGCTGCAATTGACTGAACGCCTGCAACAGATCCTTGTGCTTTTCCCTATACCATCAGCCATATTTTGGATCGTGGACATTAGAAGGAATAAAAAGGATCGAATTCTACTAATTAAAACTTAAATGCAAAACTAGTTTCTACGTAGACATGCACATCTTCAGTTGTATATCAAAAGCACAAAAACATTACAAGCTTCCAATCAAGTCACCCTTCACGACTTCCCCAGCCACTTTTCTTAATGGAATCTTTCCTGTAGCTTTTCAATAGAAAAAAAGAACAAATGTTTTATTGGATTACAATTAATCCTACTCCATTTCCATTTATTTCTAGGACAACCATATCGGTGCCTGCAGCCCCTACATTTTATTTCTTTCTCAATCTGGGAGCTATGGGCAAAACCTGATAAATGTATATTTAAAAATCATGTTATAGCAGAAATAGAAGGGGTAGAATTAAACTACTATAGATTAAAGCTGTAAATATGTTAACAACATCAGTGGATCACATGTCCTGCTTATATTAATCTAGAGAAAAACCAATTTCCCTGTAAAGTCAGCTTACTGATTGATTTCAGAATAAATCTATAATGATTTACTCTTTCCTCTGAATTGGGTGAAAGAAGTGCTTGTAGAGTAACATTGTGATATAGTATATGCATTGATCGAATCATAGAATCCAAGATGAACATTTGAAAATTTTTAACACAGTAAACATGATGAACATGACTAATTATAGTAAAGAATAGACATTTGACACTAGCAAGGGCAGTAGAAACATGAATCAACTGTATGTAGAAGCTAATGAAATTGAGATGAACAATCCTTCCAATCATTATTATAAATGTTAAACAATATCCGACATAGAAATGCTTAACTTCTTGTCTGCAAATGATAAGAGAAAACAAGTCAGTAGGTATGCGATGGTCAAGATGTGACTATAACACTGCCAGAAGAGGCTAGAACAAACCTGACAATAGCTTTTGAGATAATTCTGTATGTCTGTTTTAGAATATCAAGAATACTAAATGTCAGTTTATTATCAGAATGAACCAGTAATTATTTCAAATGAAAGCTTATTGGAAAATTGAAATGTACATGGTATAAACTTTAACACCAATTTACTAACAGACGGTTTCACAAGCACATAGATGGCCCCAAAGGATGCACTAAGATAAGGAACCTGTAAACATTATCAGTTTGAGATCAACTATGAATACGTTCTGATATCACTGTCATGGAGGCTAGAATAGCTACATAATATGTATCTAAAATTTGTATGAGGCAAACTTCTATTTTGTTCGTTAGAATATTACTCAAGAATATATATATAAATGTAAATTCCATGAAGTCACAAGTCATGCTCCTCAAAATAAATAAAGTAAACAAACAAAACCACACATACCCAAGATGCCCATGCCAAACCATATAGCAAAGCCTATAAAAGAAAGTGAAGATATTTTCACAATCTAAGAATATTGATTCATGTTTAACAAAGACATGCTTAAAAATGAATTATCATTAGCATGACTCACATATGCAGTTAAAGCAATCAAGGCAAGACATATTACCTCCTTCTCTCCAACAGAAGAATTAATGAAAGGGAGCACCAAAATCTGGAAAAGAACATGTCAATCGTGCAGGATTCAAAGCAGAGGTGACAAATCTCTCTTTGGTAAACATTAACAAATACATCAACCAGATAAAACAAGATTCAGCTAAATGTAAGATTCATCATGGACAAGACTCGCCTTCTAGAATGGCGACAAGACGTGTCACTAGTAAGAGAGGCAGTGAAGCATGACTCCGATCTGATAAGCAACAAGCTTGCTTGTTTTTCTAGTGATCGGAATCTATCCTTGACAGATCGCGCGTCAAACAATTTTGCTTACAAAGGTTTCCAAACAGAATGATGATTTTATTTAGTTTGCGCATCAATTAATTAATTAATTAATTGATTTAACTTGCACTCTCTCAACTATTAGGTTCCTAGGGCTAGGGTAAGGTTGACTTCGTGGGATTTAGGGTCACACAATAGGATTCTTACACTCTTCTGGTACCACACTTTGACCTTCGCAAGGGTCCACGAAGAAGGCCTAGGTGTTGGGTTTGTCTCTCTATAAAGGGGCCCACAACCTAGGATTTTGTCCTTAGGGTCATATCCTAGCAAACTACAAAGTTGTAAATAAACAAATAATATGGAGTATAAAGTATCTACTAAGGAATATTATTGACTTAGCGAGAAATAAGGAGACAATAATAATTTCTTAGGGTACCATAAGTTCCCAATCTAACAGTCACAATTAAGCACAGAGCATGGGAGAGTGATTTACACTGGCCTGATTCACTTAGCTTAATTATTCTAATTAGAGAGAGATCCCTTTAAGGAACTTTAACTTTAATGTTCATCAAATAGTTTTCGCCCTATTGGTGGACGTCAAACAAAACCCTAGAAACTGTTAAAAATCCAAAAAAGAATAGATGGATCGGATTTCTTTTGTTTTTATTTTTACTACTGTAGATCTAAAAACAATGTAAAAAAATAAAAAAATTGTGGTACAAAATCTAATCCAGATGTGGTCACCTCGAGAATAGGCTCTAAGACTCGTCGCTTCTCAAAGGGGCGTTAAGACTCATCGTTGCTGTCATTGATGGCTTAAATTAGATGCCTTTCTAATTGTAAAAAAAATCGATAAACTTTTGGGTGTCATGAAACCCTATGTGTACGACTTCCAGACATAAAACAATACCTAGATCTACAAAAATAAATAGAAAATGAAGGGATACTCACATAGCACGGTGGGTTGGCTCAAAAGTTGGTCCCACTGTGATTGCCACTCTTTATGGAATGTTGGATTTTGGGGTGTGTTGATGGTGACATCAGTGCTTCCATAGTCGTCGATGAGACTTGTGATTGCCACTTATCAATTTGTATTGTTGACTGACAAGGCGTCTTTGGGAAATGCTGATGTGAGTCCTTAGCTGACTAGATCGACAGCAAGATGTCTTCCAGCAGTGTCCTTGTGTTTCGTGGTGTATTCCTTACTTCAAAATAGACACATAGATCTAGATTTGCTTTACGAGTGTAGTAAATAATCTCAAAAAGGCAATAAATAACATAAATAAACTCAACTAATACTAACCAAGGAGTGATTCCCTATAACACCTGTAAAATTCAATTTTGTAATTATTTACATTTTATGAATTTAATTGTTGGATGGGTGTTACTATTCTGAGGCCCATTGTATGCTTTTGTGCTTTTGGACTTGGGCCTCATGGGCTGGTTTTTATTAGTGTGTCGCTATGCGTGGTTGGCACTGTGCATTGTGGCACTGTACGTGTGGGGTCCGGGTGTGGGTTTGTGTAGGGCCAAGGTGTGGGGTCTGCGTGGGGCCTGCGTTTGTGGGCCGGTGGTTGAGGCTGATAGTTGGTCTCTTGGTTGTGGTGGGTTGTTGGGTCCGTGCGGTGGTTGGCAAGGCTGGTAGTTGAGGGAAGTGTGGGTGTGCACGTGGCTGACTGGTTGCATGCACGCGGCTACCTACTCTCCTTCCGTGTGGCTTTTAAGCCGGAGGCCTCCGCCATGCATGACCCAAGCTTCTCCCCTCTTCCCCCGCGCATTGCTTGCTGTCCCGAGCATGCCATCTTCCTCTTTCCCCCCTCCACTCATTCTCTCTCCCTCCACTCCCTCCTGTCTCACTCTCTCACTCTCCCTCCCCTGTTTCTCTCCTCCCCACGATCTCCTCTCTGCTGGGTGTGCTCGAGGACCGACGATGGTGTGCAGCGGCTTGTGGTGGCGTGTGGAGCTTGCGTGGAGTGCTCCAGTGGTCGTGGCTGCGTTGTGGTTGTCGGAGTTGGTCGGAGAATTGTCGGAGCGCATTTTCAGGTACGCATCTCCAATCCCTATAATAGAGAGCATGAAAATGGTAGAAATTGATAGGATTGCATGAAATCTAGGTAAATTTACATTCCTAGAATTTATTGTGATTTTATGAGAATTTTTGGGCATTTATGCCAGTGGTTGCGTTTTGGGTCCTTTTGACCCTTTTGTTTTTGAGATTTTATATCTTGATGCATGGTGAATGGATTTTGGTTTTGTTTGCGAGGATTTGGACTAGACTTGAGGGTCTACATCTTATGTTTTATTCAAGATTTTTGGTGTTTTTTTAGGAGGTCTGATCGAAGGTCCTAGTTGGGGCAATTTAGGACTGTAGGGTTTGGGTCGTTTTCTGTTTTTCGTAGAATTTTTGGCATACCGAACTTGTTTTTAACATGTTGAATCAAGGCCCAAATGAGTTGGGACTGTGAACGCTCTTACACAGGGTGGTCGTCACCGTGGCAGTGCAGAACGCTGTGGTCGCTCCTCGACGGATTGCGTGTAACTAGAGTTAGGTTGCCTGGCGCCGGGCTTCCTAACTCATTGTGTGTGGTTTTGGCCATTGAGGGCCTTTGCTTGTGGTTTTAGGCTAGTAGAGCCTTGGTTGTGGTTTTGGCCGGTGTAGGCCTAGTTTGTGAGGTTTTGAGAAAATAGTTTGTGAAATGAATTTTAAAAAAAAAGTAATTATCATCTGCTTTCTGCGGTTTTTGTGGGATGTGTACTGGGTGACTTTTGTCACTTATACGTTTTTCCTCATGTTCTTGGTTTGCAGGTGCGGGTATGCAAAGGGTTAGCATAGTGCATACAGTTTAGAGTCTTCTAGATGCACACATAAGTTTCTGGTAGTTAGATATTTTTCTGTTTGGCTTTCATTTTCTTGTAATTTAATTTGTTTTAAATTATTATGGAAAATGTGGGATGTTACATTCTCCGCATACATATGCAATGGTTTATTTAAGGAAATGATGTAATATAAAAAAAGAAGGTTGGAAAAATTACTACCTTCACCCTCATGCTACGTGACGTGGGGCTGATGAAACAAAGATGCTGACAGAGCTTTAGAGGTGCATTTAGCTCAAAATGGGTATGATCTCTCTGGATCTGGGTATTTTCATAGGAATTTGTTAGAGTGGAGGCTATGAATCTCTTAGGATCACTCTCCTATATGGCCTTCACAAGGTCTCTTTATTCTCTCTGAAAAGCCTCTTTTTTCTCTCTATAAAAAGCCTCTCTCATATTTTCTAAAAGTCTTCCTTTTTCTCTCTCTAAAAAAAGATCCCCTTACTTCTAGATTTAAGGGGTATTTATAGAATGTTTTCCAACATCATATCTCATTTGAGGATAAGGAGATATAATCTAGATTTTAAATTTAAATTTTAAAAGTTTAAGTCAAATATTTTAACTTGTTGCCACATGTAGATGTGACTAGCTTAGATATTTTATTTTCCTAGCATAGAAAATCTATTTAAAAAATAATAAAATAATCCACATAAGTTAATCGTCTATTAGAGAGACAATGAGCTCTAAAAGTCAAATTATTTAAAATTTAAACCCCAAACTAACTTGTTACGAATCTAAGAACCGTTTATAACCTAGTCTCCATTTTTGAAATTTTCCCTGCAATCAAAATATACTTAGAAGATATTTTAGATTTAAACGAAAGCTTTCCTTTTTTGGAACAAGATTTTTTTAATTTATTAATGAAAAGGTACACAAAGTAATGATACACCTTTAAAAGAGGAATATGACCCATCAATCACCGGTCCTATTGTTACTATAAAAAAACTCCTCTCCAAAACCCTTGCCCTAGGGATAAAAAAAGAAGAGAGAAAGACTAACAAGTACCCTTTCTAGTACGAACACTAAGAACACCCCACCTATCCAAGTTACAAATCCTGTGGAGTTCTTTAGGTAACTCAGTGAAGCCATGATAAACCACTTTTTGATGGCTACTATTTCCTTGCTTTGCTGAGGCCATTCGCTTCTTGATAGCAGTGATGAACATTACTCTGGAACCTTTACAAAATATGTATTCACCACGTCTAGCTGACTGCCATTTTCTTGTGTAACATATTCACCACTAAGCTCGAGTCAGATTCCACCTCATGGACAACCAAACCGTGTTGATCACAAATCTGCAAAAGATCCCATATAGCTCTCATCTTAGCTTCATTATTAGAAATGCAACCATAATTAGAAATGAAAGCCATGATAGCATGGTCATTTTGGTTTTTGACAATACCCTCTCCACTTGAAGAAGAAGTCGTCGTAGAATCATTGACATTAGCTTTAAGCCCACTAACTGGCGGGATCGATTTGACAATAAGATAAAGCTTCTTAGGGACATGAGGAATATTGAAATCTGCTTGCAGAAGCTTGGCTCCCCTACTCTCAACTAGGTGGATGGTATGCATGGAGAGCATAAGATTAAAATCTGCAATAATAGTAGTTGCCACCCCTCTCCATCCTCTATAGCAACTAGAAAACCTTTTGCAGTATCTCTCCTTCTAGAAATGCCAACAAATAAATCTTGATAGAACCCCTAGCAAAGTATGTGTATAAGAATCTCCCCTAGCCAACTCGTGCCAACACAAAATGGTAGAAGTAACATAATCATGTAATGTTACATTCAGAATAGTAGCAAAATAGCACCACAACTGCTTGCCCAAATCTCCATGCAATAAAAGATGGTCCATAGTCTCAACCTATGATTCACTACAACATGAACATTTAGATGCCAGGCATCATACGTGAATGTAATACCTGTAAATTCATTTTGTAATTATTTACATTTTAATGAATTTATTCCTAGATGGGTATTACTGTTCCGAGGCTCATTTGTGTGTTCTGTGATTTTGGGCTTGGGCCTCGTGGACTGGCTTCTGGTTGTGTGTTCCCATACTTGTCCCCACGTGGTTGGCATTGTGCATTGTGACACTGTGCTTGTGGGCCCATGTGTGGGTCCATGTGGGCCCATGTTTGTGGGTTGGTTGTTGTGGCTGGTGGCTGGCTCATGCTGGGAGCCTAGTGGTTGGGTTGTGTGGCAGGAGATGTGTAGGTGAGCACGCATGCTTGGGTTGATGGGCATGTGTGTAGCGGCTTCCTCCATCGCATATAAATGCATGCTTGGGACGAGTCTTCTCTGGCACACCTCCCTCTCTTCTCCTCCTCACCAATTTTCCCTCCCCTGTTTTCCAGTGGCGACGGAGCGAAGCGGAAGCACTAAAGCGCAACCAAACTTTGCCACCCCCTTCCTTTCCTTTCCCCTCCCTCCACTTCCCATTCTTCTTCACTCTTTCCCCATCCTTGCTGGTGGGTGCGGGTGAGGAGAAGCATAGAGAGAGACCGAGAGTGGGAGAGAGAGAGGTGGAGGCATTGCTGGTGTTCCGACCAATGGGTGGATCCCAGACTTCATCCTTGACATCATGTGTGCTCAGAGAACAACCAAGGACGTGTGGGAGGCAAGCTGCTCGTTGGTGGTGCGGTGGTTGGTCGGAATTGGGCATTGGGTCACTAGAGAGCTCATTTCCAGTACGCACTCCAATTCAATGAGTAGAAATCATGTAAAATGGTAGAAATACCTAGGATGCATGTAATCTAGGCTAAATTTAATGTTGTGGAATTTATGGATTTTATGGTGGTTGTTGTGGTTTGGGTCTTTTTTGACCCCTCAGTAGATGCGAATTTATAACTTGGTCTATGATAATTGGATTTTAGTTTTGTTTGTGTGGATTTGGAGTAGACTCGAGGGTCTACCGCATATGTTTTACTTGGAATTTTTGGTGGTTGTTTGGTAGGCCTGCCTTTGGTTTCCACTTTGGGCAAAATTTGGGTCCCCTATCTCAGGCTATCTAAATTCTTACAGAAAACTAGGAGCATGGGCCGATTGCGCGGACCACATGAGCAAGTCCAACAACGGTTTTGGCCCCTGGTCTAGAGTCTATTTGCATTTAGACAAAATGCCTAGGGCGCGGGCTAGACGTGTGGTCCACATGTGTGGGTCTGGCAAGGCTTTTTGGAGGTATTTCCTTGTTTTCTAGTAAAAATGCATTTGAATGTAGTGGCTTTCTGGATTTGTTTGTTTTGTTCATTTGAGATGGGATCGTGGGTCATCAGTGATGGTCTTGTGGGACACCTGATGTGTCGTTTTGTCGAGGTTTTGGAAGAGTTTTCCAAACATATAAAATGGTTTTGAAAGAGACGTGTTGGCCCATTTTGGAAAATGGTTTTCTTGGTTTTCTATGTGCAAGTCGAGAAACTGTGGGACCGTGTCGTCGAAACTAGGGAATGTGACGACATTCTTGAATGGTTAGGCGCATCTCCTTTGTTGAGGTTAGAGGCTGAGATACCTGAGGTTGAAGGTCGTCAGGTCTTGGAAGTATGAGACTCCTTGACTGTCATCTCGAGGCTAGGGTTGTGGTCCGTGGGTTGAGATGTCTTGTGGCATGACGAGGAGGTATGATACTCCTATTATCACTGTGAGCACTGAGGCTCGGGTGTGGTGGTACGACACTCCCTCCTGAGCACCATGTGGAGGATGCCATGAAGCGGTGTACTTTGTGGTGGCCAGTACGGGTGGGACATGTGCCCCGTAGCTGGTAGCATCTTGAGAGATAGGATTACCTTTCTAGAGGGGTTCTGTGACCATGCCGGTGGAACCTTGCACGTCTCTCCCCTATCGGGTGCGTGGAAGCACTCGAGGAGACCCGATATGTTCACGGCGAAGATGGTGAATCCGGACAAGAAGACTACACTCGGAGACACCAAGGAAAGATGAGAAAGGATAAGGAAAGGAGTCGCCACCTAGTCTTTTAATGGAAAGATGAGGAAAACCAAACACACAAGAAAACCAAGAAGCAAACAAGATGCAAAAAACATGTGTGCTCCGTGCCTAATGGATATAATGCACAAATGAATGTGGGCCAGAGAAAGGGTAAGGATTCTAGTTACGCATGGGGAAGGGGTTAGACACCCCCATGCGCCCGAGAAAACTCGGTCTTTCTAGGTTTCCTACTTGCCAATGGTCTAATGGGTGTGTGCTTGCCTATTCTGAATACTCATGCTGAAGATGACTAAAAAATATGCCAAATCAAAGAGAAAAAATGAAATAAAGGAAAAAAAATTTAATCCGAGGGACAAATGTAGGCATTGAGAATGCCGCTTTACTGTACGCCCTTAGGTGATGAGGAAAATCGAGAAAATCGAGAAATTCTTGAAAAGCGTCTCACAAATCAGCAGAAATTTAGATAAATCTGAGAAAATCAAATTGAGGAAAATAATCCTCGTTTCGGGACCATGTCGGCTTTGTTAAGCCTTTTAATGTACGCCCTCGGGTGATGGAAAGCCAAATCAAATCTAAAGATGTGAAAATCGGAAAGAATCCGGGAGACAGCGAGAAAACCAAGCTCGAAAAGAGTTGGAAAAGCGTGCACAAAGTAAAGAAGAAAAGACAAGAAAATTGCATGAAAAAGTGCGACACAATGTGCAAAATACATGTGTAAGTGTAAAAATAAGAATTCCAGGGGCCTTTGCGCAAAAATCCAAATTTTGAATAAAAACTGAAATTCTAAAGCCCAAATCATCAAAAATACATAGGAAAACGCATTCTATGCAATTATGAAGAAACCTGAGGTCAAATGTGCAAATATGTGCATTTTTGGCCAAATTGATGTTTCCTAGGGGTTAGAATGCAATTCTGCCACTAAAACATGCATTTAATGCAATTTAGTGGAAATTGAGGGTAAAATATGCAAGAAAAAGGATTCAGGAAAGTTTCAGAAAGTTTTAGGGGCAAAACCATAAATTTACCCTAGAAAACAGGCATTCAATGTGAAATCTGAAAAGTGCAGAAGCTAAAATGCAATTTATCCAGAGAAATATGCATTCAAAAGTGTTTCAGAAGAATACAGGGGTTAAAATACAATTTAACAAGAGAAATATGCATTCAGAAGAGTTTCTGTGAAGTTCAGGGGTTAAAATGCAAATTATTCAACAAAATATGCTTTCAGAATGATTTAAGAGAAGTTTAGGGGCTAAAATGCAAATTAACCAAAGAAAATATGCATTCTGTGTTATTTTAATGAGGTTCAGGGGTTTAAATGCAATTTAACCAGCAAAATATGTATTCAGAAAGGTTTTAGAGAAGTTTAGGGCCTTTTATGCAAAAATATTAGATTAAAATGCATGAAAAGAAACTCTAGGGGTTTTTGTTAAACTTTTAAACCTGGAAAACATTATTTTGAATACTCAGGGGGCATAATGCAATATTTTCAGTTAAAACTTTATTCAAACGATTTAAGAAAAATGATCAAGGACCTAAATGTAAGTGTAACCATGCCGGCTAGGAGATTCTGCAAAAAGATGCGAAATCGGTCGGCAAACATCACGTCGAAAAAGCAAAATAAAATGCAAAATGCTGGAGTCGCCACCTAGTCTATTATGGAAGACAAGGAAAACCATAAACATGAAAAATCATGCAAACAAATAAAAAGAAAGGTCTACGAAAATCAGAAATGCGGGTAAGGATCCCTGTTATGCATGAAGAAGGTGTTAGGCACCCTCGTACGCCCGATGAAATCGGTCTTTTATGATTTCTCCAATGAAATGTTGGCTTTACAGTCTTTTACTATATACGCCCGAG
>JAMKQA010014315.1:0-36153 GCA_024699735.1 Posidonia australis
TAAGGGTTTGATGAATGCGTGTTTGCCTATTCTATATGCTCGTGCACAATGATGACTGAAAACATGCCATGTCAAAGCCAAGGAAAAGAAACCAAAGGAAAAAAAAAGTCGATCTATGGGTCAGATGTTGGCATTGGCAATGCCGCACCGCTGTATGCCCATGGGTGCTGGAAAACCGTGAAAATTATGGGAAACCGAGGAATTGCGACAAACGAGAGGAAGATTAGGCTCGGCACATAGCTAAAAAGCGTGCACCGAGCAGGGAAGAGAAGACGGAAGCAAACCGTGCAAAAAGATGTGAAGAATGTGCAAAATGCAAGTGTGCGTGCAAATCCGAAGAATGTAGGGGGTTTTATGGAAGAAACCCAAATCTGAGGAAAATCGGAGTCCAGAAGCCCGAATCATCGCGAAAACATGTAAGAAAGCACATTCCATGCATGCACGTCAAATCTGGGGTTAAACGGGTGTCCCTAGTGCAAGTGAAGTCCTCTAGGGGTTAAAATGCAATTTACCCACTAATGTGTGTAATGTATGTCAAATCAGCATAAGTTAGGGTAAAAAGGCAAGAAAATAACTCAGAAAAGACCCAAAAATGTTTCAGGGGCAAAAAGGTCATTTTACCCCTGAAAATAGCAAATCAGAACAATAAAAATGAAGTCCATGGGCTAAACTGCAAATAGGCCAGCAAGCAAAGCACTCAGAAAAGGTTCTGAAGAAAACAGAGGGCAAGAATGTAATATTCACTGAGATATAAGGCATTCAGGAGATTTTCAGTAAAAAGGGAGGGTTAAAATGCAATTTACCCAACAAAACATGCTTCTGGAAAGTTTTCAAAGAAACTCAGGGGGTTCCATGCAATTTTCACAGCAAAACATGCTTTTGGAAAGTTTTTAAAACAAATCCAAGGCTTCTATGCAATTAAACCACAAAAATAAACAGTCTGGGAGGTTTCTAGAAAGTATAGGGGCTTAAATGCAATTAAACCAGCAAAATTACGCATTCAGAAACATTTACAGAAAACATGAGGGCTTTTATGCAAGTTTTTAACTCTGAAAACATTACTCAAAAAGTTCAGGATAAGAAATGTAATATTTTTAGTTAAAACTTTATTCAAACATTTTCAGAAAAATGATGGATGGACCTAGTTGCAATGAATGGACCTAAAAGTAATTCTGAAAGGATCTAAATGCAATGAAAACTATGTTTCTGTAATTTTTATTAATATGCATGATTTTTTATTTTTTTTATTATTAAAATACTCGACGGCCGCCGGCGACCATCAAGGGGCTCCAAAAAGCACTCCCCGGAAGTCTGATCTTAGATCTGACTTTGGGGGAAGCTAGAAAAGGACATCCTAGGAAGATCCAACGGAGTGGATCGGAGGTCTAATGGCCTGAAACGGCCACCCACCTTGAGCTTCGGCAAGGGGCTTCTGACGACACCGAAGAAGACGGTGGCACGACTGGCGGTGCTCTGGAGGCTGGGGCGGCACGGCGGAGGCCCGGGGAGTGTCGCGGGGACACGGTGAGGTTAACGGGGGCGCAGGTGAGGCGCGGGGAAGTCTGAAGCTTTCCCCCCACCTCGTGCTCCGGCGAGGGGGACTGCGACGGTGGTCGGGTCGTCGCGGAGAGTCGGGGCAACGGCAGAGCGACGCGGAGAGGTTCGGCACGCGGCGGGGCGTCCTTAGGAAGCCTCGGCGTGGAGCGGGGACCGCCGGAGTAGCCGGAGCTCTGCATGACGGCAAGCGTCGACGGCGGCGGCAGCGGCACGGCAGGGACGTCGCGGGATGTCAGGGCGACGGCAGAACGACGTGGAGAGGCTTGGCGGACTCGCAAGGGAAGCGCGGAGCTTCCTGGGCTGTTGGTGAGGGACGACGCGGACTCGCGCGTGCGGGGGGATGCTCGACGGCGTGCGGCGGTAGTGGTGGTGACGGCGACGGCGTGGGCTGTGGAGGCTCTTCAGGCGACTGGATCATAGAGGAGGAGAGGAGAAGAGGAGAAAGGGGGAAGAGAGGCCCCCGAAGGGCCTCGCCAGAGTCCAAACGGCCTGGGGGCACGCCGATGGGATGAACCCACCACCGGAGGTGGGTTCACGACAGCCATGCGAGCAAGAGGGCCTGGCTGAGGAACTGGGGAGTGCTTGTACTCCCAAATCTACTGCAAAGGAAGAGGGATGGGGGAAGAGATTACCTGCTGAGTGTCTTGCCCGGCAGCTGGACGACGCTCCTCTGGTTGGGTGCTCTGGCGATGCTCGGTTTTGGTCGCTGGTTCGGGTTCTGGTTTCGGGGAACGAAAGGGGTGGCTCAGGCTGGTTGATGGCTGCTAGGGTGCGAGGAGGGTTCACTCTCGATCGTCGTTCGCTGGTGCAAAAGGATTCTTAGGTCAGGGAAAAATCCTTCCCTCGTCTGTCGGCGGTGGGGTGGTTTTGTGCTCCGATGAGAGCTCCCTCCGCCATCGATCTTCCTCACAACCACTGAGCGCCGTTGGATCGAGGGCGCCCGCAAAAGGAAGGCTCGTAGATCGCGACGTCGAGGATTGGGCGCCGAGAAATCCGGGATTGACTGCCGGAGATGGCGCCGAAGATGACGGGTCGCCGGCGATGAGCTCACCGGAATTATTTTTTGCATTCTGTATAGTTTTCTTATTTAAGAATTTTTGGGCTTATTGGGCCTGGATTTTAGTGTTTTTTCTTTTTGTCTTCTTTGTTTTTTCTTTTGTTTTGTGTTTTAAAATCAAATTTGGGTTGATTATTTGTGGTTTGATGTTTTAATTTGATTAAAGTTTTATCTGATGATTTAAATTTAATTAAATGATTTGTTTTGATTTTAAATGGATTAAATTGTTTTCTCTTGATTTTTGGTTTTGGATTTGTTTGAATTAATCTCCAATTTTGGGTTTTATGATTTTAACTAAGGTTTGATTAAGGTTTAATTATTTTGGGTTTTCTTGTCTTATTTTGGGTTTGGAATTTTTATGGACTTTAGGATTTTAATTTTAAGTTTTTAATTTGAGTTCTGTGATTTAAATATGATTTTTAATTTTGGATTGAAGATTTAATTAATTGATTTGAAATTAGGGTTTTGAGTTTTAATTAAGGTTTATTTAGGAATTTTTGGATCGATTAGGGTTTATGAATTGATTAATTAGGATTTTTAGGATTTTAGTGCCTATTTAGGATTTTTGGACTAATTAAGGTTTTGAATTTTTATTAATTAAGGTTTTCAATGGATTTTCACTTTAATTAGCGTTTTTACTTATTTATTTGGATTTTAAGAGATTTGATTTGAATTAAGCTAAGATTAGGGCTTTTGTCCTATTTAATGGATTTTAATTTCTTTTCACTTAAGTAGGGTTTTGAATTTGATAAATTAGGCCTTTTATTGAATTTTATGCTGATTTAATTGGGTTTTAAATGGATTAGGGTTTTTATTAGATTTTAAATGGATTTTGTGGTTTATGGGTTTTATTTGTTAAATTAGGGTTTTATTGGATTTTTAAGGGGATTTTGACTGGATTAAGTGTTTTATTTGTTTTTCAGTGGATTTTAAGTTGGATTAAGTGTTTAATTGGGTCAGGTGGGCTAGTGTGGACCTAATTGGGCTTGTGTGGGCTAGGGTTTTGGTGGTTACAACCAGAGCATCATCTGGAAGAGCCTGCTGCCAAGTGACTTCAAAATCGGGATGTCTACACTCACTAAATATGATGAGATTGTATTATCATTTCAGTTTTAGCGAGGAAATAGTGAGGACATTGTGAGGAAATGTCCTCGATACACACTCGCAATTGGCTCGCTAAGTGCTCGTTAAATATAACAAAAAGCATTATTTTTGTGAGGACATAGGGAGGACATGTCCTCGCTAATACTGGGCAGTAAAAAAAAAAAAAAACAATACATTGCAAAATTGAACCTGTTAAAATTTGGATTCATATACCTAGTAAAATGACATTCAAATACATTTACATGTATATTACATTACACATATATTACACATATACAAATTTTATAAAAAAAGTTTCAATTGATCATATAACATAAGATTTTACACATCCAAAGTTTTTACAAACAAGTTGTAATGCCACAAACCCGGGTACGCTATCTAAACACTAGCATCACAAGCAATAATAATAATTATAGTATTAATTAAACTACTATAACTAGTGAAGGCTTACCTTTAGGATCAATGTGCGGCTAGTGGCTCTTACATGGGCATTGGGACTGGACTACACCTCCTGCACCTAAAACCAAATAAAGCACGTGTGAGTGACATTGTAACACCTGTAAATTCATTTTTGTAATTATTTACATTATAATGAATTTATTTCTAGACAGGTGTTACTGTTTCGAGGCCCGTTTTTGTGATTTTGGGCTTGGGCCTTGTGGACCAGCTTCTGTTTGCATGTCCCTGAGCGTGGTTGGCACTGTGCATTATGACACCATACTTGTGGGCCCAGGTATGGGGCCCACGTTTGTGGGCTGGTTGGTGGGAGTGAGTTGGTGTGGTTGATTGCTGGCTCTTGTGGAAGGCTGGTGGTTGCACTGTGCATGCATGCATGCAGCTACCACCATCTGCGTGTATAAAGCTGTGGCTCGTCAACCTCCTCCACCGCACCTCTGCTCCTCTTCCCCCACTTCGTCGCCTCCTCCCTGAGCATGCCACCTCCCTCTTTTCCTCCATATTCCTTCTCTCTCTCTCTCCCTCTACTCGCTCTCCCCCACTCACTCCATCCCTCCCTCACTCACTCTTTCTCTCTCGTCTCTCCCCCATCTCCTCCCTTGTCTAACCTCTGCTCGGTGTGCTCAACGTCGTGTAGTGGCACAACATGTGGCTTTGGGGAGTCGTCCCAAGGGTCGTGGAGGCTTTGGAGGCTTGTGAGTGGCCGGTGGTTGGAGTTGGGTTGCCGGAGGTCGTATTAAGGTACGCACTTGCAAACCAATGTGTAGAAAGCATGAAATTGGTAGAAAATGATAGGAATGCATTAATTCTAGGTAAATTTATATTCCTAGAATTTATTGTGGATTTTTGGGAATTTATGGAGGCATTTATGGTGTTTTATGGTGGTTGTTGTGGTTTGGGTCCTATCAACCACTCTGTCTTTACGAATTTATATCTTGTTGTGTGATGGATGGATTTTGGTTTTGTTTGTGTAGGTTTGGAGTAGACTCAAGGGTCTACAATATATGTTTTAGTTGAATTTTGTGGTGCTTGTTTTCGGGGTTTGCCCTAAGGTCCCATTTTGGGCGATTTCAAAGGTTGGAGCCTTAGGCCGTTTTCTGGATTTGTAGAAAATGGCATACCGGATTATTTCGGTATGCTATTTTTCTATCACCGGCATGGACCGTACCAAGGACAAGCATGACCACACCGCCCAACACGCCAA
This sequence comes from Posidonia australis, assembly GCA_024699735.1. NCBI lineage: Eukaryota > Viridiplantae > Streptophyta > Magnoliopsida > Alismatales > Posidoniaceae > Posidonia > Posidonia australis. Next base: position 5,379 of record JAMKQA010014315.1, read on the forward strand.
TTCATGCCTTTGGTCGAGCCCCTGAGCATCGTCTCCCAAAGGTACAGTCACTCTTGAAGTTTCCGGAGGTCCACCCATCACTACATCGGTTGCCGGGGTGGTACAAAGCGGATCTATTCTACAACTTCCATCGCACTACGGGGCATGCAATGGATAGTTGTTTCTCGTCCCTGGGTGCCATTCAAGATTTGATTGACCATGAGTCATTATCATTCACACTCAGCAGGCGGGGTCTACACCTACACCATCACAAGCATCTGCATCTGTCCCTGTTCCCCCTAGCATTTTTAGCCAGCCTCTCCCTGAGCACAGCCGTCCAGGCACACCAGGGACCTCTAGCATTCACTCCATCTTTCCCGCCAGGTTCAACACTTCCGTGCTAGACCCTTTGGATTTGATCCATGATTCCTCTATTCCATTCCTGCTATCCTTGTGTCACTCCTTTGTCGAGGGTTCAAGTTCCATCATGAACATGATCCAACTCACAACCAACCGAAGTATTCAGCAACCTCGTTAGCACGACCACCTTCACTAGTAAGCACAACCTCCTCCATCCACAGCATCAGTCACCTTGCTAGCCCATCCCACCATGTAGTTCCCTCGGCCTGTATCTCCACCAGTTTTACCAGCAACAAGCTTACCCCTTGCTCGACCGGAGTTAGTCGTCAGAACACCGATTGTCATTAGTTTGACCCAAGACACCCATCGCGTGCCCTATGACTTTGCCTCAAAGATGTGTGCGGAGGTTACATGCTCGAGACGGGTGTATAGGGTCCCAACTCCTATACCCAAACCAACTCAACCCACAGTAGCTCCACCACAATCAGAAAGCCAGTTAGTGAAGCCTACCACTGAAGAAACTTCAGCCAAATCTTCTACCACCACAGCCAAACCCATGGCCGACATCATTGCTCAGCTTAAGAAGGTCAAGACCGATATTTCCATTTGAGACTTGATCCATACTTTAGTTAAGCATCGAGAAGCCTTCCTTCAGGTTTTTCAAGCCACCCATGTATCCCTTACCATAGAGCCTGCAGCCCTAGAGACCATGGTAGGCATGATTGCCACACCTCAGGTTATCTCCTTCACTTCCTAAGAGTTACCTCCGACGGGGACCAATCATAACCAGCCCTTATTTGTAATTGTGCAGTTTAAGAACTTCTGCATTCCCCTCACCCTAATCGGTAATGGTGCGGGCGTGAATGTCTGCCCCTTGCGCACAACAAGCAAGCTTGGATTCAAGGTCGAGAATATTGTGCCAGCGGTGAAGGGAATGACGTCATTCGACAATACGCATCACGATGCGTTGGGTTTGTTAGTAATCCTCCTCATCATTGGCCCTACTGAGTTCGACGTAGAATTTTACGCTATGGACCTTGAACCCTCGTTTAATCTCTTGCTTGGGCACCCTTGGCTCCATAAGCCTCAAGTCCTCCCATCAACTCTCCATCACATGATCAAGTTTAGCTGGGGCGATAACATCGTCACCGTCATGGCTGAAAACTTTGAGAAGGAGAAGGTTGATGCTGTCTCAACCCAGTCCCACCAGACTATCCACTTTGAATCCAAGCCTTCAGATGTTCTCTTCTGGGTTAATTGGTTTGAGTCAGTTAATTTCATTCCTGAATGTGAGTGTAGTAGCTACCCACCTGTTCATAGCAATCCTTCCAAGATGGTCGAGAATCTCTATCGCCGATGGGGATATGAGAAAGGGGAGCCTCTTGGGAAGTACGGCCAGGGGATCGCTAAGCTTGTTGCCGTCGAGGAGTGGAGAAGGCGAGAAGGACTTGGTTATGAGCAGTCACCTCAGGAGGAGCATTCCCGGTGCTTACAGAACTCCTCTCCCACTCACTTCGTCAGTGCAGGGACTCTCAATCCAAGTTAGGGTCTAGGTGTAGCAGCATTACAACGAGGCACTCCGTCAAGCACAGTTGAGTGGGTAGGCATTGAGGATTGCTATTCCGAGGAAGATGCCATAGCAATTTCAATTCCTACCACAACCGTTCTAGTCCTAACTACAGTAGTTTCAATTCTTACCACAGCAGTTTCAGTTCTAACCACAGTAGTTCCAGCCCCAACCATAGTGGTTCCAGTCTCAAACACAACAGAGGCAGTTCCCACCACAGTAACTCCAGTTCTAATCGCAACAATTTCAGTCCCGACCACAGCAGTTCCAGCCACTGCATCAACATTGGTTCAAGTGCCAACTACCCCACCAGGCACTGCATTAGTCACAGTCACAGCAGCTTCAGTTACCGCATTAGTCCCCATGCCTGTCTCAGTAGCCGCATCAGTTCCCATCACAGTAGTAGTCCTAGAGATGGCACTTTCAGCTTCAGTGCCAGCCACAGTTCCAATCACAATGCCTGCCCAGATTCAATTGTAAGCCTGGAGCACCAACCCTTACCCCAACAACGACCAGGAGTCTGCGTATTATGTAGATCTTGCCTTTGATGAAGACAAGGGAGCAATTGCAGAGGCACAGATCGACGAGATGCTCTAGAACATGGAAGTTCTGTTTCAAGAGCAGCATGCCATGTTAGCAAAAGACGTCATAGAGGAAGTGAGGCACTGGAAAGGCAAAATTGCAATGATTGAAGCAGTCACTCCCTCACCACAGGAAACTCAGGAACATTCCGCTATCATGGGTCTGAAAGATGAAGAAGAGCCAACTTACTCTAGACCAGACAAGTTAATCACTCAACAGTTGGGAGGTGAGTCTAGATGGTATCAACAGCCTAGACCTCACCTTAAGCAAGGTGGGAGTAAAAAAAAAAAAACCTTGAGCTAAGCTCAGGGAAGAACGTAGGTGGCATCACTCTCCTCAGTCAGTAGAGGAAAAGCCACCAATCAACAGCACCCTTTGTAAATAGCAAAGAAAACCCAAAAAATTAACAATAAGTGAAGAAGCAGCACCGGAGAGGCAAGAGGAATTCGATCCAAAGGAAGATACAGAGCATGATGACACAGAGATCGCCTACTACCGGTACAAGAATACAAGAGTTAGCGTAACTCTCCTCCAGCGCCGAGCAGGCTAGGCGGCAGAGCAGATTTGCACTTTCGATACAGTAGACTCTACTTTTCAGAAGAAGATTTTGTCTAAGCTCGTGGCCTACGAGGAGGATAACACTGGTACACATGAAGATGGCGACGCGCCAATAGAATTTCCACACTATGATGATGACCTAGAAGACCTGAATCTCCATGAGGAAGAAGAGACCGAGCTAGTAAACATCGAAACCACTAACGATGTCAAGGAATTGTGCATCAGTGCTAAACTCTCCCCCAGCCCAAGGTAGAATTCATCGCCCTCCTCAAGGAGTACATAGATGTCTTCGCTTGGAGTTATAGCGATATGGTCGGCCTGGACATAGAAAGTAGCAGTGCATAATCTACCATTGAAGCTAGATGTCGAGCTTGTCGAACAGAAGCTCAGAAGATGCTGACCCTAGTGGCTGCTCAAACTTAATGAGGGGATAATGATGCAGCACGAAGTGGATCTCCTCAAGGTCGTCCTCTTCCCAGAATGACTTGCAAATGCCATCCCAGTGCCGAAGAAAGATTGAAGGGTTGGCATGTGCATCGATTATAGAGACCTCAACAAAACGGGCCCCAAAGACGACTTCCCACTACCCCACATTGATGTTCTGTTAGACAACACAGTCGGCCATAAGATGCTATCATTTATGGATGGATTCTCATACTATAATCAGATCAAAATGGTAGAAGAAGATATGGAGAAGACATCATTCATTACCTCATGGGGAGTCTTCTGCTACAAGGTGATGCCATTTGGACTCAAGAATGTAGGGGCTACGTATCAGAAAGCTATGACAGTACTATTCCACGACCTCATGCACGAAGAAGTCGAGGTTTATGTCGACGATAAGATAGCTAAGTCCAAAGAGCCCGAAGGTCATCTAGCCTGTGTGAGAAAGTTGTTCGACCGTTTGTGCAAGTACAAGCTCCACCTCAATCCCAGTAAATGTGCCTTCAGGGTTTCATCCAACAAGTTTCTTGGCTACATCATCAACCAGAGGGGAATTGAGGTCGATCCGACTAAGGCTCGAGCCATAATCGACATGCCTCGCCCCACCATAGAGAAAGATGTCAGAGGATTGTTGGGACATCCGCAATATATCAGCAGGTTCATTGCTTAGCTCACACCAATCTGCGAATCGATCTTCAGGCTCATGAGGAAGAATGCACAGATTAGTTGAAACGAGGAGTGTTAGGCAGCATTCGACAAGATCAAGTAGTTATTGGCTAGACCTCCTGTTTTGGTCCCACCAGTGCCAGGACGACCCCTACTTCTCTATCTATCAGTGACCCAACATTCCATGGGAGCAGTTTTGGGCCAGCATGATGAATCCGGTCGTAAAGAGAGGGCGATATATTATTTAAGTAAGAAGTTTAATGATTGCGAGGTTAGGTACACTACTATAGAGAAGATCAACTTATCTCTCGTCTAGGCAATCCAACGCCTATGACATTATATGATGGCATACCTAGTCTTACTCCTTTGTCGCCATGACCCTATGAAGTATTTGTTCCAAAAGCCGACGTTGGTAAGGCGATACGCCAAGTGGCAGGTGTTGTTGTCTCAATATGATATCACCTTTGTCACATAGAAATCCATAAAGGAACAAGCAATGGCAAGCCACCTGGCTGAGCTACCTTTACCAGAATATCAGCCATTGCAGACTCAATTCCAAAATGAGGATGTGTTGTTCGCCACGGATGATGATGACGAGCAAGAGGAGGCCAAGAAAGGAGTCAGTGGCACCTATACTTTGACGGTGCAATCAACAAAAGAGGAATGGGCATTGGCACCGTACTGGCAACCCCCCAAGGATAAATGACTCCATACGCCAGAAAATTAAACTTCAAGTGCACGAATAACGAAGCCAAGTATGAAGCATGCATATTAGGACTTCAAATGGCATTGGAGCATGGTGTCCGCAAGTTACATGTACATTGCGACACCATGCTAATCATTGCGCAAGTTAATGGTGGTTGGCAAAATAAAGATTAGAAGCCCACCTAGTACCATGCTCATCTTATGAAACTTGCGGCACAATTCTAGGAGGTCAACTTCTCTTTTATGAATAGAGCCCAGAACACCTATGTAGATGCCTTGGCGACCTTAGCATCTTGGCTCTTAGTACCAGAAGACCGTGCAATGGATGTATCAGTTACATGTGCAGAACAGCCGACCCACTGCATGAATATAGAGGAAGCAGACACAGTAGAAGAACTTCCATGGTACCATGATGTTAAGGTCTTCCTAGAATCAAGGAATCTCCCGGCCAATGCCTCGACCACAGACAAGAGAACTATGGCACAATTGGCAATCAAGTACGAAATGGGAGCAGGACACCTGTATAGAAGGTCCTACAACCAAACATTGTTACACTGTGTAGACAAGAAAGAGGCTGACATCTTAATGCTTTAAGTACATGCAGGAGTTTGTGGCCCGCATATGAATGGAGTCCTCCTAGCCAAGAAGATTATGTTGTAGGGTTATTTTTGGTCAACCCAGAAGGCAGATTGTTGTCAGTTTGTGCATAGATGCCATAATTGTCAAATAAATGGGAACTTTATCCACAAGCCTCCACAATCACTGCTCAACATGTCTTCGCCATGGCCCTTTTCCACGTGGGGAATATATGTCATTGGAGCCATTCATCCCATAGCCTCTAACGGTCATCGCTACATCTTGGTAGCAACCGACTACTTCACAAAATGGGTGGAAGCGGCTTCCTACAAGACAGTCATTGCGGTAGCAATGAAGAAATTCATTAGAAACAACATCATAGCTCGGTACGGGATTCCGCACGCCATTATCTTTGACAATGGAAAGAACTTTATAGCCCAAAGGATCGAGGAATACCTACATAATTTCAAGATCAAACACCACAGGTCCTCCCCATATCAGCCGCAGATGAATGGTGTCGTCAAGTCTACCAATAACAATCTCACCAAGATCATGAAGAAGATGGCATAAACTCACAAAGACTGGCATGAGAAGCTCCCATATGCACTGTGGGCATACAAAACATCAGTTCGAACCTCAACAGGAGAAACTCCCTATTCCCTAGTATATGGCATGGAGGTTGTCCTACCCATTAAAGTGGAGATTCCATCACTCAGGATCCTTCAAGAAGCTGAGCATGGAGAGGCAGAATGGGTAGAAGACTGTTGTGTCCAGTTGAACCTCATTGATGAGCACTGACTACAGGCCCTACACTATGCCCAGTGCTACCAGAGGAGGATGGCGAGATCCTACCAGAAGAAAGTCCGACCCAGGAGTTTGGTCTTGTGAGCAATCCACCTCCCTGACACTTGTGGAAAATTTAGACCCAACTGGCACGACCCTTACATCATCAAACAAGCATTCTCTGAGGGAGCCATAATCCTCAAGGACATGGACCACATTGAGCAATCAAAGTCGGTCAACTCATGCTACCTGAAGAAGTATTACCAATGATATGGAGTCAAATCCTTGCCTCGCAAAGCTGTCCTACTACATTTCCACATGCATTATTATCTCTATTCATGCATTTTGCATCATCCCACACTCATGTTTTCTTTCTTTCTTTGCACTTGTTCTGCACGCATTGCATCTCAACACAAAAGCATAAAAAAAAATTTCATGCATGCATGCATTAATAAGAGCACTAGTAGCATCTACATAAGCATATTGCCTAGTGATGAAAATCGAATAAGCTTGCTTGTTGGGGAAGGGGATCTATTCCTCCTCAATCAATACTACATAGACATCCTAGCAAATGAGGGAACCACCACTCATTGGGAACAAGGCGACAAATCCAAATTTCCCGAAGGGCCTACACCTCTAGAGGGAGATAAAATGTTAGGATGTGAGTGAGTATGTGAGTGAAAAAATAATTTCATGAATAAGGACACTTAAAGAAATAAGGAGATAGAAGGCACAGACAAAAGTTAGCCGTGAGAGAAAGAGGTGAGTGGGGTAACTCTGTCCCTATCGCATAACTTGGAAAGGAGTCGAAGCATGTACCTAAAAAAGGTCCACACTGCCCAAGGGACTAGCCACGCCTCCTTCAACATAGCAGCCTCAGCAACTGCCTAGGTACTCATTACCTCCAAGCAAGGGACAGAGTCAATCCACAAGCCTATGTGGGAGTAAAAGAAAAAGGATAATTGAAAAAGGCAGGTGTAGGGCCTTAGGAGGTTCAGTGCGAAGCCTTTTCCACCACACAGTCCAACAAGCTACTACCTCACCCTTTCCAGAGCGCCACCTACAATCCAGGATGTCTAGGTAGTGTTTGGTGAGTTGGAGATTTCCTCCTTCCCAACAACAGGCATTAAAAGCATTCCAAAGGTTGAGGGCAACAAAAAATAGCAAAACAATAAAAATGGCGTCATTTATTCGTGCATAACTCATGACCATTCATCTCACTTGCTTTGCAAGGCACCGCTTCATTCTTGAACCAGGGGCATGCCAGCTGCCTTTTTGGTTGAGAATTTAGCAAAGGATACCCAAACCAGGGGCATGCCAGCTGCCATGTGAATGAACTTCCTATATTTAACTAGGGGCATGTTAGCTGTCTTCTAGTTGAGCACGCGTAAATTTGCTGCAACACACTTTGAGAATAGGATACTCGACTAGGGGCATGTCAGCTGCTCCAATGGTTGAAAACCCCATAATCTACCTAGGGGCATACCAGTCACCTTGTTTGTGGATGCATCAGGCCAGTACATTGGTCACATACATGTTCATGGCCCTACTGATCCAAACATGTACTATCAAATCAATGGGCACGACTACTACCTTTCAAGAAGAGGATGAGTAGTTTTCAGAGGGCACGACTACTGCAAGTAAACCATCCACCAAACAGCACAGCAGCAGGCATGGGATTACTGAGGATGAAGCCCAGTCAGGGCCTAGGCTCATTCCCGGCCTCGACACTTGCACAGGTCTTCGGTACAACCTATAGAGATAAGTTACAGGACACAGTGATTCGTGACGGCAATGAGGGTTGTAATCACTACTTCCAGCCTCTACTTCGATTCTTCAAAGTTGGCAAGATACTCTCAATCTTGCATATAACATTAAAGCAACCTATCCAGCGGTGAAAACTTTATCATCAAGCTGTGTAGTGTTTCTCTCGGGGTTGAATGGTACAGCTGACTTCTTAAGCACCCAAGGTCAGCTCTGTCACCCGACAATCCCGACCATTGGTGTGGGTGTTTGTTTCCCACCAATTTGGGACATTCGATCTTAACCAGTTAGTAACCAAGACCTCTTACTGAGGCTATGTGCACGAGATAGTCCATTCGATAGCCTATTGTTTAGTTTACTCAGTCTCAACTTCAACATTCAATCTCAATCATGAACTGACCTAAATCAGGAGAAACCGAAGTTCCCCTATTGATCATGGATTTCACCATGATGGTCATACCAATGCAGTGCTCTGATGTTCTCCGGACATGGATTAGGAAATTAACAAACAGTGATCGTGACAAGCTACAGACTTGGGGCATCTCGTCAAAGTTCTTGGACATTGCAAATGTGGAGGTCTCCTGATACTTTTTGTGTGCGGCTGCCAAGTTCTGGAAGCCTAGAAACCATGTATTCCGCTTCGAAAGAATTGAATTGACTCCTACCTTGGAGGAGGTTCGTCAAGTGTGCTGTCTGCCGAAGTTTTTAGGGCCCACTGTGTTTATGTGGTGAGATGAATACTCCTCAGTATTGAGTGAACTAACTGACCTGTCAACCGGCGATTGTGGTTGGCAACTTATCTGTACTGATGGACAATCTCCCATGCTACAACTGACCTACTTTGACAAAGTAGCCGGGATGTGCACCTCCTTGGGCAATGAACTGTGGCTGAAAGGTTTCGTCGTCCGCTTCTTAGGCAAGCTGGTGTTTAGCCACGACCGGACAGTTGTGAACATCGAGGTTGCAAAGATTACTTTGGCGGTGATAACCCGTCAGATCGACGTGGCCCCAGTCATCCTGGAGGAGACTTACCGGGCCCTAGACCAATCATTGCAATGATGTCGACACTTTTATGGTTGTGGAGCTTTTGTACATGTGTGGCTAGCTGCTTATCTAGGTGTAGAGGTCTTACGCCCTCAATGGTCTGCCTTTGAATCATACTACCAAAGTGGTCATGCCCGTACACTCACCTCAGTTCGCAAGGAGTACGAGCGACTGAAGAGTTTGACAGAAGACAAAGTGACCTGGCACATCATTCTTCCAACAACTCATAACTATGATGCTTTCTTCAACACTGTTGACATGCAGCTTATCATCTTCCTGAGGCTAACCAGAGGTGTTGAATATCATCCAACTCATGTGATGCGGTAGTTCGACTACCGACAAGAATCCTTTGCTCAAAGACCGATGCTAGCTCATTTCTAGTAGTACCCTCTGAGCTCCTATGCTATGACCAAAGAACTATCACACCTGCTTACCGGCTCCATCTGATCGAACGATCTCACCGTCATAGAAGGGAAGGGCTGCTCAGTTGATTATGAAGCCGAAGTTGAAGAAACCTGGCCGATCTATGGAACTGCTCTGAGCCATACATTGTTTCCCAAAGCTAGGGGTTCTAAGAGATCCAGAGACGACACAAATTCCTAATATTCGCATTATGCTATTTGATTCATTACATGTTGAAACAGTCTAATCATTTCATTGTATCCGATTATTACAATAAGTACATTGGAACACTTTTTCATGTTCGTTTGAATGCTTGTGATTGATAGGAAGTTGCTATTGCAACAGCATGTGCTAAACTTGTTCAACTACAACCCTCTTCTACCTATCGACTTGGCACTGGGGCCTACCCGACTAACAGCAGAGAATATAGTTTTAATGCCTAGGTCTGGACAAATGAAGCCGTCATAGACTTTTGTACCAGATATGGTAGAATCCGATTATCTTTTCCTTTCAACTTCACCCTGGTCGGACGAAGTCATACCAGATTTCCATTCTAGTCATGCGGAATCCAATCTTCTTTGTTGGACTTGCTCTAATCGAACAAGTCATATTTTCATCTTTTTCTAGGCCTCGAGCGAGGTCTAGAGCAGACCCCACAAGTAAACTATCACTTAGGCTGATAACCTAAACTATCACTTAGGCTAATAACCTAAACTATCATTTAGGCTGATATCCTAAACTATCACTTAGGCTGATAACCTAAACTATCACTTAGGTTGATAACCTAAACTATCATTTAGGCTAATAACCAAAACTATCACTTACGCTGATAATCTAAACTATCACTTAGGCTAATAGCCTAAACTATCACTTAGGCTGATAACCTAAACTATCACCCCTTTGGCTGACAAGTCTGATGTCCTATCATTCTCTTTCCCTAGGCTGATAACCTAAACTATCACTTAGGGTGATAACCTAAACTATCACTTAGGCTGATATCCTAAACTATCATTTAGGCTGATATCCTAAACTATCACTTAGGCTGATATCCTAAACTATCACTATCATTTAGGATGATAACCTAAACTATCACTTAGGCTGATAACCTAAACTATCACTTAGGCTGATATCATAAACTATCACTTAGGCTGATAACCTAAATTATCACTTAGGCTGATAACCTAAACTATCATTTAGGCTGATACCCTAAACTATCATTTAGGCTGATATCCTAAACTATCACTTAGGCTGATATCCTAAACTATCATTTAGGCTGATAACCTAAACTATCACTTAGGCAGATATCCTAAACTATCACTTAGGCAGATATCCTAAACTATCACTATCACTATCACTTAGACTGATAACCTAAACTATCACTTAGGTTGATATCCTAAACTATAACTTAGGCTGATAACCTAAACTATCACTTAGGATGATAACCTAAACTATCATTTAGACTGATATCCTAAACAATCACTTAGGCTGATAACCTAAACTATCACTTAGGCTAATAACCTAAACTATCATTTAGGCTGATATCCTAAACTATCACTTAAGCTGATAACCTAAACCATCATCCCTTCGGCTGACAGGTTTGATCCTATCATGCCCATTCCTTAAGTTGATATCACCCGGGTTGATATCCCAAACTATCTAGTTGACATCCATCATCAGTCTACCCCCCGGTCAGCAAGTCTGATATCTTGCCATGCCTCCTTTCAAGTCAAAAGGATTGTCAATTTGCCAAGTTCCCCTTGTTGTGTGACAAGCCCGATGGTCTTGTCCGGGCATCCCTTGGCATGAGTTTGGAAGTCCCTCGTGCTCCTCTCTGTGGGCTGGTGGGCTACCCACTCATCCTCGACATCGTCTTCATATGTCACCCGGCATCAAGGTAAACCCATGCATCGGCATCATGCATGGGCCACGAGCCATGACTTTCGGTGCATCCACCGAATAAGTGGTTCATGGCCGTACAACAAGTACCACTCTTCCATAGACTCATGTGGGGTGTCTTGTCAACCCTAAGCATCAATCTCGGTTCCCTCGACCTCACTCAGGGAGAGGCATCTGTAGATACCCCAATTTTGTAATCACTTGGCAGCAGACTCCCCTGGAAAGATGCTCTGTTGCGACCTCCACCTATACCCTAACTCCACTCCAACCCACTCAAGCCCACACAAGCCCATTTAGCCCCACATAAGCCCACTCTGACCTAATCAAAGCAAAAGCCCATAATTATAAATCAAAACCTAACAAAATTCATTTAAAACATTAAAAATCTAAATTAATCAAGTAAAAACCCTAATTAAAACCAAAATTAAATAAAATCCATTTAAAAACATTGAAAATCCAAATTAATCAAGTAAAAACACTAATTAAAACCAAAATTAAATAAAATCCATTCAAACCATTTAAAATCCAAACTAATTAAGTGAAAACCCTAATTAAAACCAAAATTAAATAAAATCCATTCAAATCATTTAAAATCCAAGTTAATTAAGTGAAAACCCTAATTAAAATCAAAATCAAGTAAAATACATGTAAACCATTTAAAATCCCAGTTAATTCAGCAAAAACCTTAATTAAAACCCTAATCAAGTAAAACTCAATAAAATCCATTGAAAATTAAATCTAATTAATAAAAACCCTAATCCAAACAAAAATCAAGCAAAAAACTAATTAAGTCAAGATCAAAATTAAATCCCTAACAAAAACCAATTAAATCAAAATTTAAACTAAGTCCTTAATTAAATCAAGTAAAAACTAATTAAATCTAAATTAATCATATCCAAAACTTAAATCAATTAACCAAGTCCATTTAAACTAAGTTAAAATCCAAAAGCCCTAATTAAATCACTTAATCAAACTTAGAACTAAAACCCAAAACCAAAATTAAAATCACAAAAAAAACTTAATTAAAATCACAAAAAAACCTAAGATAAACAAAACCCAAATAAACCCAAAAATACTAATTAAAATTACTAAACTAAACTTACTGAAACCCAAAATCCTAATTACAAACCAAAACCCTAATAAAAATCACCAAAACCTTCAAATAATAAAATCCAAAAAACCCTAATTTAAAATCAATTAGTTAAACTTAAATAATAAAAATCAAAACATAAATTAAAATCACAAAAAAAAACTAAATTAAAATCACCAAAACAAACCATAAAAACCCTAAAACAAAAAATCGAAACCCTAAAACCTATGTAATGCCTCGATCCCGAGCACGCTATCAAGATCACAGTATCATAAGCTTTACACTAATTAAAGTAAAATTAAATAACTATAATTAAGGCTCATGTCCAGGTACGATGTGCGGTTAGAAGCTCCTACTCCGGCACCAGAACTCATTTGCACACAATCTACACCTGAAAATCAACCAAAGCACGAGTGAGTGACATCTAAGTCACCTACTACGCGTCCCAAACATAAATAACAAAATCCAATAAAATTACTGAAAACACGACTTTTAGTTTATAAAACTTGGTTTTCTTTTAAAAATCCTGTTTTAAAACTTTCCTTTTTCTTTTAAAATATCTGGAAATCATTTCAAAAACCATATCCTTTCTCAAAACTCATCTTTCTTTTTATTGCTTGGGATTTCTTCCCAAGACCAAAACCACTTTCAAAACTCATATCTTGAGAAACCGCATTTTCGACCACGCCTAGCCTAAAACACAATGCCTCACAGGACTCAAAACCAAAACCATAAATACTGGCTGGTAACTGGTTAAAACACAATCATTATTTTATTCTAGGAATTTTAGGACCGTTCATAAGTCCAATCCCAACTAAACCACATTTCTTTCTTTTTCGCAAAACCACACACTTTCTTATTCATTTCCACTTTTATTTATTGATGTTACCTTGATCAGGGGTAACCAGGCACACAAGTAGTAGTGAGGACACCATTTCCCCTACCTCGCTGCACTACCATGGTGAAGTTCCCCGTGCGGGAGGACATCGCCCCGGCCAACCGGCCTCAAATTCTTTTCATATATGCATGGAGATACGTCTTTATCTTACGACCCATCGGTGACCAAAACAACTAGGCTTAATCACCTAGGCTCATCCTACACCGTCGGTCACCCAGACACCTAGGTTTCATAAACCTAGGCCTAGCCTACACCATCACAAGCTCGGTGACCGAACACCCAGGCCGACATACCCATACTCTGCCTACACCGTCTCATGCTCAACAACCACAGTCGTATCTGACAATTGGCTTCATTGGAGCCTCATACTCCTACCACATTGTCGACACCAACCCTCGTGGTTCTCCAACACATTACTTGTGTTTTATTTTCTAAATTCTTTAAGTTTTCCTTATTAAAACCATTTTCATTTCATTCTCTTGGTTGCAGGAATCTTTTCCCATGCAACACCTGACCCTCTTCTGGGGTCCTAACTTAATTCATGAAAAACCATGCTTAAAAACCATAAACTGGGTCTCATGCCCAAAAACCACACATCAAATCACTTTTATTCGTTTTTAGGGTCTCAAACGAAAACCATTCCCAAATACACTTATTTGGGTTCCACATTCCTCCATGTCATTTACATGGGGAAAACACCATTAATACATGCTCATTGTTCATTTAAAACCTTTAAACTTTCATTTTATATTCACATTTATATATATCAAGACCAGGGCAAGATTGGCTGACCGAAAATCGGGATCGGTATATCGAAAATCTCTAGTATGGTACACCACACATTTTCGGTATACCAAAACTCCCTATTTTGGTCGTCTGGATGATTTCGGTCTACCGAAACTAGGTATCCTGACCTAGTCTGATAGGAATTTAGTATGCCGAATTGCCCACAACTAGGGCACCTCCCTTATTTCAGCCTTCACAATCGTGGGAACTGGGAGCCTATGGCGGACCCCTCAAACAAGCATCATAAAACACCAACAAATCATGAGGTGTAGAACCTTAAGTCTACTTCAAAACCACTCAAACCATTTAACAATCCATTAACTACGCACTTCATATGAAAATTACAAAGGGGTGAAGCTCAAAAACGACTACTGTAGCCTTCATCCCTAAATCTCGTATAACCCTACAAATTTCGATCCTAACCGCCTGATATCTACATATTCATGCTATTCATCACATTCTCATCAATTCTACTATTTTTTTATGATTTTATATGCATTTATCTCTATTTTCATGCATTTAACATATCAGGTTATAAGAAGAGAACGGAGGAGAGGAGGAGTCGCGTGCCTCCTCCGGCGAGCTTCCCCCCAACTCCGACAAGTCTCTTTTGCCCTAGCTAAGCTCACGGCGGTGGCGCCCTCAGCTCAGCCCTCCTCCTCACCTTCGGCTCTACAGTTCGTTCGTTCTCCTTTTCCTCCTTCACTCGGTGCCTTCTTCTTCCCTCAGCCTCCTTCCCTCTATATCTCCCTCTCCTCCTCGCATTGCACCAGCTGCCCATCTCGTCGGAAGAGACGGGGTGACACAAGCCTTCATCCATGGTGCATGGGTCTAGTGGAGGAAGAAGAAGGGGACGGGGATTGTGAGGGTTCGTGAGAGAGAAAAAGAAGAGAATGGAAAAGAAGAAAAGACAGGCATGCAACCCGAGCCAACTGTGCATCCTCAAACTGGACTCCACATTGGTCCTAAATTACAAACAGGTACATAGAATTCCAACCAAGTCCTCACAATCACAAGAAACAACAGATTATCCATTAGTAAATCACTCGTACCATATTACAATTAAGTACATGATTTACAATTCAAAATGGATAATCAGTCCCAAGTGTCACAACCTAAAAAATAAAAAATAAAAACGACAAAAGACCATCTCCGCAGGTCCATCCAGCCCAATACATCATTCACAATTCTCAATCAAAAACTTAGAGAAAGCCAAAAATAATTCCGGCCACTGCCAGCGATAGCCCACAATCTCCAATGTCATCCCCGACGATCCCGAGATCTCCGACGTCAAATCTCAATCAACAACTGTCCAGGCATGATCTCCGTGCGATCTCCAGCCAACTTCCTCGAGCACGCGCTTAATCCAACGATGCTGGTCCCCAAAGGAGAAGGATCAATGGTGCCGAGAGACCTCGTCGAAGATTAAAGGACCCACCGCTTCAATCCACGGACGGCGCGGGAAACCCACTTCAATCTAACGAGCAAAACCCTTCGAACCAGAGAGAACCCAACATTTTTTTTTCACATCCTTCAGCACCCCTCCACCAGCCTTTGGTCCCCCCAAAGCCCCCTGAATCGCCGCAACCAGAGCTTCTAGGAGCATCGCCGTCGACCAACCCTACCGGGAGAGACAACATCACCCCAGGTAATTTCTCGCCCTTTTAGCTTTAAACCAAGCCCCTTTAAGCCTGTAGATCTCCCCCTTATCCTCTGAATCGTGATTCACCGGAGTGAGCAGGCCCTGTGTGCCGTCTCCCTCTTCTCCGGTGGTGGGTTCACCACCACCGGCGAGGCCCCTAGCCACCTGGATTGGGAGGAGGCTCCTAGAGCCTCTCTTCCTTCCTCCACCTCCTCCTCCCTGAGTCCCCATCACTCAGGAGGAAACCTGCTGGCCTCCTTCGGCCAGGTACACCGTCACCACTGTCCTACAACCGTTAACCACCGCCGTGGAAGCTGCTGGAAGCCTCCGATCGTGCCTCCTCCACACCACCACCTTATGAGGATCTGCCTCGCTGCTAGGAACCTTTCTATGTAGCCACGTCGCCGTTCCAGGGCCCCAAGTGCCGTCCCTACCTCCATTGTGGCTGTCTCTAACACAGGGGATGGGTGGAACCCCCTAGACATCCCCAGCCCTCGCCGATGCCTCTAGAAGCCTCCTTATGCCACCCTAAAGCTCCTCCGACCTTCGCCTGTGCCTTTCTATCGTTGGAGCACCTGAATTCATGAAATACAGTTATTGAGTGTAGGAAGTTTACATCAATGCCCTTAGTTTAATTTCAAATTCATTAATTACGGTTTTAATTGTTTAATACACATTTTGGCAAATTTGTACTTTTTTTTATCATGTGCATTTATAATTTTGCACTTGAATATACTTTTCATCTAAAAATCTTTCTTGCAATGTAAATTGATCTTTAATTTCACATTTTAGTCACATTTGCACTTTATATGTGAATTTTGCACATTAGACCCTGAATTCTTAGGAAATTACCAAGATGCAATTTTCACACATCCCACACCACAAAGGCACATTTTCATTTAATCTATTATCTGCATGCTAAGATAAAAGTCACTGAATATACTTTAATCAAGATTTTCTCTTTTTTTGTAAATTTTGCATTTTAGTCCATGATCTTGTCCTTTAACATGTTTACATCATTTTCTCGTGTTTAAAACCTTGTTTCCATCAAAGTTTCTTGTAGATAACATTTTCCCAACATCTTGCATACATTTTTGCATACCTTAGACCATGCATCATGCAAATGCATATATTTATCACACTTGACCTCGTGAAATTACCAAATTGCCCCATGCTATCAATTCATGCACATGCATGTTATTTGTGCACTAAGTCATGCATAATCTCTGTCTAAGTCATTCCTCAGAATCCTTTACACATTTAGGTACATTTTCATGTATTTTGCATAGTTTTCATTACATTTGCATATCATTCCATCCTTTTTGAGTAAGGCTACATTCTATGCATTTTTTCGTGGATTTTTCCTCATTTCATTTTCAGATTCCTTCACTTGACATTTGATTTGTTTCCCTATGTTCCGTATTTTGGATTTTTTTTTTTATTGATTTGGTTTTCCTTGCACGAGGTTATACATTAACTGACCTAATGGCCCACATTGGCCCAATTGCGGATTACTTTCCCCTTTTTTGATTTTTACGACATTTTCCCTGATTCTGATGATTCGGGTTGATCCCACTTTTGATCCTTTCGATATCAGTATAGTTTTACAGAACATTCTTTTCAAAAACATCATCATTTCATGTGATTTTCTTCATATGTCACCATTTGGTTGTTTTGTGTGGACTTCTTCACAATTTTTTCATTTTGATTTCTATGACGTTTTCTATGATTCTGATAATTTGGGTCTATCGCATTTTTGATTCTCTTAATGTCAGTATGTTTTTGGGCTATTCTCTCCAAAAACATCGTCATTTCATGTGATTTTCTTTATCGTTTCACATTTCATTATTCTATCATTTCGTATGGTTTTCTTCGCAATTTTCACATGCATCTTGCACATCCATCTAGTCTTGACTTGGCATCCATATTAGCATGATTAGAGGACAATCTAGGCTTAGCAAGCATTCATTCAACCTCTAGCAAGTGAATTAGACTAGAAAGACGAAGTTTCACAAGCGCACGGGGGTGCCTAATACCTTCCCTATGTGTAATAGAAATCCTTACCCATTCTCTGGTTTGTAGACATTTGGCCTTTTCATTTGCATCTCATGCATTCATCCTTTTTTTGTGGTTTGTTTGTGGTTTTCCTTGTCTTTCCCTTAAATGACTAGGTGGTGACTTTGATTTTTCCTTTCATCCTATCCTACACCTTCGCCATCCTAGCATGGCTGTGGCCTCCTCCCTCAAGTGCGACTCCGCGTCGGATTCCTAGGTGGGCATGGTCACAGCATGTAATGCCCCAAACCCAGATACGCTACCTAAATCATAGTATCACAAGTAATGACAATAACTATAGCATTAATTAAACAATTGTAACTAACTAAGGCTCACCTCTAGGAATAATGTGCAACTAGTAGCTCCCACGTGGGCACCAAAACTGTACTATACTACCTGCACCTAAAAACGTAACATAACACGCGTGAGTGACATTCAACTCAACTAGTATGTGCCCCACACAGAAAACCACGGTAAAATAACAAGAAAACACAAGCCTAGACTATTGCAAAACATGGTTTTCAAAAACTATTTCAAAACATCATCTCTTTTAAAAACATTTGGGATCTCTATCCAAAACATGCCTTTTTCAAAAGCTCACATTTTCTTTTTCAATTTATGCATCTTTAAAACAATTTTATGCATTCCAAGAAATCCATATTCTCGACCAAATCTAGCCTAAAACACAGGACCTTATAGGGCTCAAAACAAAATCATATACATTGGTTGGCAACTGGTTAAAACATAATCCTCATTTATCGCTAGAATCTAAAGACAAGGCATAGGTCTATTTCTAGCTAAACCACACTTCTTATTTCCATTTATCTTATTGGTGTTACCTTGATCAGAGGTAACCAGCTGCATAAGCATTACGTGAGGACACCATTTCCCCTACCTTCCTGCACTACCGTAGTGAAGTTCCCTGTGCGAGAAAACACCGCCCTGGCCAACAGGCCTCAATTCCATTTCATATGCATGGGGATACATCTTTTTCTGACGTTCCATCGGTGACTTGAAGACCTGGTTCATATACCTAGGCTCATCCTACACCGTCTCAAACTCAGTAACCATGGTCGTATTTGATAATTGGATTCATACCAATTTGCCAACACCAACCCCTCATGATTCCACACTAGCAATCACAGTCGTATCTGACAATTGGTTTCAATGGAGTCTCATTCTCCTACCACATTATTGACACCAACCCCTCGTAGCTTCAGAACACATTATTATTTTCTTTTTCAAAACACTTGGGTTTTCTTTTAAAACTATTACATATTCTCTTTTCTTTGCAGGGGATCATTCCCATGCAAACATGACCCTCCATTGGGTCCCAAACTCAATATCATACAAAAATCAGGCATTCATATTTATTATTGGATTTCATGTCCAAACATCACATCAAACCACACATTAATCAATTGCTTTCATTTCTGGGGCCTCAAGCCCAAAACCATTCTCAAATTCATTTATTTGGATTTCATATTCCTCCATGGCATTTACATGGGGAAAACATCATTACCACATGTCCATTATCCATTTAAACCACCTATTTTTCACTTTCCAAAACATTTGTTCATTTGGGTCGAGGGTCTAGTTCGGTAGACCGAACCATAATCGGTCGACTGAAATCTCCTGACTTGATCGTCCAAAAACAACCGATTGTCCGAACTACTAGAATTCGGTCGACCGAAATTACACGGTCGTCCGAATTCCTATCAGATTCCCCTTTCTGAGTCAAAAACAGATGATCGATCCTTTTGTTGGTCATCTGAAATTCCCTAACCTAGCCGACTGAAACCTTTTGGTTGTTCGAAGCAGTGGCTTAGATCACATCTGGGCCACAAATCAGCATACCGAATCCAATTCGGTATGCCGTTTTCTAGGATTGTAGAAAACGACCCAACTTCAACTGCTCAACTCTTCTCCTCCTTGGCACTGAGGGGCGGACCCATCAAACACACCACATAATTCTTGAATAAAACATGGGGTGTAGACCCTCGAGTCTACTTCAGAACCCCTCAATTCATTCATAAATCCATTCACCATGTATCAACATATGAATTTCCAAAAGTAGCATGCTCAGAATTAACCCTAAACACAAGTATGGTATTTCCATGCATAAACCATATCAAAATCCCATGAAATCGTAAGATCTCAACACACACAGGCATTCCATTCAATTCCCTACCCATTTCATAATTTTTTCCTATTTTTACATGCTTTTAGATATTTTTAATCCCTTGCCCAAAATAGGAACAAAGGAGGGAGAACGGGATGCGTACCTAGTCGAACTTCGACAAGCTCTGATGGCCTCCTCATGTCTCCCTGGCCTTCAGTGCAACCCCGATGACCCACGACGGCGGCGCACATGACTCAAGGCTCTTGAACTCCGCTCCTCCTCCACTAGAATGCAGGCACCTCTCCTTCTTTCTCTTGCTTGCCACAACCCTTTCCTCATCGTCCTCCCCTCCCATTTATCTCCTTTGCCTCCGCGAATCCTGCCAGCCCTCCTCCGCTTGAGACTACAAAGGAGGAGACGAGACAGGCACGAGGTTATAGTGAATGCGTAGGTGGTGGGGGAAGGAAAGAAAAGAAAGAGGAAGAAGACAAGGGCTCGTTAGGGGAGAGGAAGGAAAATGATGAGAAGGAAAACGGAAGAAGGAAAGAAAGAAAAGGGAAAAGACGAGCACACAAACCAAGGCGACTATGCAACCTCTAACCAGACTCCACATTGGTCCCACAACACAAACAGGTGCACAGAAAGCCAACATACCTCCACACTCCCTAAATATAACAGATTATCCATTAATAAACCATTTATACAATATTACGATTATTTACATGGTTTACACTTAAAAATGGATAATCAGGCCCAGGTGTTACATCCTACCCCCTTATAAGAATTTCGTCCTTGAAATTCAACTTTAATAAAACAAGTAAGGGGACTGTATCTGGATGTCCACCTCGTGCTCCTAGGTAGCCTCCTCTGTACCATAATGTTAACACTGAACCAACACCAATAGAATCCCTTTGTTCCTGAGGACTTGCTCTTCCCTGTCCAATATCTGAACTGCATTTTCAATCATAGACAGGTCCTCTTGCATCTCCACTGGCTACACTGATATAACTTGAGACGCATGGAAGGTGCTGTGTACACTAGCCAACTTCGAAGGCAGATCTAGTCTATATGTCACTTCACCAACTCTCTTGGTAATTTGGTATGGTCCGATGTATCTAGGGCTTAGCTTGCCTCTCTTTCCAAACCGCATAACTCCTTTATTTGGTGACACCTTTAGGAAAATGAAGCCTTCTACCACGAATTCCGAAGGTCTCTGCCTCCTATCTGCATAACTCTTCTATTGACTCTGAGCAGACAATAGCCTCTTCCTAATCAGGTCCATCTTGTCCTTGTACTGTTGTAGGATCTCGGGCCCAATCAACTGCCTCTCACCCACCTCACTCCAGCAAGTGGGTGTTCTGTAATGTCAGCCGTATAGTGCCTCATATGGTGCCATACCAATACTGGCATGGTAACTGTTATTACATGCAAACTCAATCAGAGGTAAATGATCCTCTCAACTACCACCGAAGTCCAAGGTGCAAGCCCTCAGTATGTCCTCTAGTGTCTAGATGGTCCTCTCTATTTGAACATCTGTCTAGGGGTGAAAGGTGGTACTAAACCTCAACACTATACCAAAAGCCTCCTGTAAGGCTCCTTAAAACCTCGATATAAACCTCGTGTCTCGTTCAGGCACAATAGACACTAGGAAGCCATGCAGTCTCACAATCTCTGCAACATACAACTCTGCTAGTTTTGCCAAAGGAAGGTTCACCCTTATTGGCATGAAATGGATCGATTTCGTAAGGCGATCCACAATCACCTAAACTATATCATTCTTTCTACAGGTCCTCGACAAATTCATCACAAAATCCATTGACACATTCTCTCATTTCCACACTGGAACATCTAAAGGCTGTAAGGTCCCTCCAGACTTCTAGTGCTCTATCTTCACCATCTGGTAGGTTGCACACTTCGCCACATACTCAGCAATTTCCCTCTTTATCCTAGGCCACCAAAAATTCCTTTTCAGGTCCTTAAACATCTTGGTGCTTCCTACATGAATAGTATATCTGGAGTGGTGAGCTTCATCAAGTAGACTATTCTTGATTTCCTCCACTTGAGGCACGTACAACCTCAGGTCGTACCTCCACCGTCTACCCCTACTGAAAAGTGCAAGGCATTGCTGGCTTTCAACTTCCTCTAGATATCTAACACATAAGAGTCATACTACTGAGCAACGACAATCGCCTCGATCATCCTCAAGCAAATAGAAAATTTGCTAACACAACTCTAGCAGCTCCCTGAGATTGTCTTTGAGGTCGGCACACCATTAGCCCCTTTAAAAATTTCAATTCATGAATCATCAGGCTAGCCATGACATGAGTGTGTCTGCTCAGAGCATCTACAACTACATTTGCTTTCCTTAGGTGGTATGACAAACTGAAGTCATAATCCTTGATATACTCCATCCAACATCTCTGTCTCAGATTCAGATCCTTCTAAGTGAAGATATACTTCAGATTTTTATGATTTGTGTATACCTCAAGTTGTTCGCCATACAAATAATGCCTCCAAATCTTCAGGGCAAACACAACAATTTTCATTTCTAAGTCATGGGTGGGGTAGTTCTTCTCATGATCTTTTAACTGACGCGAGGCATATGCCACCACCCTACCATGCTGCATCAA
This sequence comes from Posidonia australis, assembly GCA_024699735.1. Classification (NCBI taxonomy): domain Eukaryota; kingdom Viridiplantae; phylum Streptophyta; class Magnoliopsida; order Alismatales; family Posidoniaceae; genus Posidonia; species Posidonia australis. Next base: position 27,928 of record JAMKQA010014315.1, read on the forward strand.
CACACACCTCAAGCCGATCCCATAAGCATTACTGTAAATCGTGAAATTGCGACTCCCAAAAGGCAAGGTCAAAACTAGGGTTGACACTTGATGAGCCTTCAATTCATTGAAGCTCTCCTCACACTGCCAATCTCAGGCAAAGTCCACTTCCTTTCTGGTCAGTCTAGTCAACAATGCAGCAATCTTGGAAAAATCCTAAATAAATCTCCTATAATATCCTACCAGGTTGAGGAAACTTCTAATTTCACTTACTGTCTTCGGTCTGGTTCAGCTATTCACAGGCACCACCTTGGCTGGGTCTACCTTGATGCCTTCTCCTAAGATGATATGACCACGGTAGGACACCTCCTCTAGCCAAAACTTGCACTTAGAGAACTTGGCATAAAGCTGATGTTGTCTTAATGTCTCTAGTACAATCCTCAAATGCCTTTGATGGGTCTAAACATCTAAAGAATATACCAGGACGTCATCCACAAAGATGACCACAAGCTAGTCCAAATAGGACTTGAACACCATATTCATCAGGTCCATGAAGGCAACCGGAGCATTCGTTAACCCAAATGGCATAATCAAAAACTCATAATGTCCATAGTGGGTGCGAAAGGCTTTCTTCTACACATATGGCTCACTGATCCGCAACTGATGATATCTGAATCTCAGATCTATCTTGGAAAACACCAATGCTCCCTACAACTGATCGAACAAATCATCAATCCTGGGCAGTGGATACTTATTCTTAATAGTTATCTGGTTCAACATCTGGTAATTTATGCAAAGCTGAAGTGAACCATCCTATTTAACGAATAGTACTAGTGCTCCCCAAGGTGAGACACTGGGATGAATAAATCCCTTGTCCATCAATTCCTATAGTTGATTTCAGAGCTCCTTTGATTCAGTGGGTGCCATCCTATTTGGAGCCTTTGAAATAGGACCTGATCCTAGTACAAGATCAATCACAAACTCCATTCCCTGTGTGGTGGCATGTCAAGCAACTCCTCTTGAGAAACATTAGGATATTCCTGCATCACTAGCAAATCTTGAACTCCAAACATAGGCGGAGTAGAAACAGTCACACAGACCAAGTAGCCAACATAGCCCTTCACCAATTGACTGTAGGCCTTGATAGCAGATATCACCTTTCTCGGCTCACCTGGTCTAGTACCATGCACCACACACTAGCCTTAGCCTAGACACTCTACCAAAACCCTTCACTTTGGCACAATCAATCATGATTGAATGTTGTGCCAGCCAATCCATTCCTAGGATTGTAGAAACCCTGATTTTGAGGTGATTCATAGATAAGCTTTCCAGATGTTGCTTTGGATGTGGCTAATCCTTGAATCCCATTAGCTAATCCCATCCCAAACCTACAGCAAGTCCACAGCCTAATTAGAAATTCAAACAGATAGGGGAGAGCACCAAGTTAGAGCACCAAGCTAGAGCACCAAGCCAGAGCACCGAGGTAGAGCACCAATATTGAGCACCTAGCTTGAGCACTTAGCTAGCACACCACGCCAAAGCACATAAGTGGCGCACTTAGCTGGTGCACCTATCTGGCGCACCAATCTGGTGCACAAAGCTGGCACACAGCCACTTCTCAGGCTGCTGGCTGCTGGCTTTCCACCTCCCATGGCTGTTACCTCCACCAACGAATATGCCATGGAATCTTCCTAGGCTCTTCGTTTACGAGGCTGCTTGTATTCTCTAGGAGTTACCTTTGTGAAATTCCTATATAAAGACCTCCATTGGCAACTATTTGGGCCCCTTCCCTTGATGATCTGAACTAATCTTATCATCTTAAGAAGATCTAGTACGAGCTATCTACTGTTTTCTACAATCCTCTCTCTTTTCTCTCAAGCACTCCCTTATATTATGGGGCATTGCCAGCCCGTCCAAAGCAAACAAGGATCATTATCTTTGATATCTCAAGAAGGAACACCTTGGGAGGTAGGTCCTCTCTTTCCCTTCTTCTTTAATTTCAGTTCTTGAACCAAGATAAAGCATGCATTGAACATAACATATAATCTGATTTTTTTTGCAGTTTATATAAGAGATTTTATGATAAAATGTTGATTTCATGTACAAGATGTCTTGCATGTAGGATACATATGTTAAAAATCTGCATCATGTAATTCCTATGAGTGGTTTTATTATTTTTCTTTTCACTAGGATCCATGATCCATGCATACGCATGCTAGGTATGCAATAAACATGTTCTTTACAAATTCACCACTTACATATGGGCTGTCAAGTTTATCTTCTCACACATGTTCTTCAAGATTTTGTATAAGCATTTCTGCCATAAGCCCATGATTTATTTTGCTTTCTAATCAAATAAAAAGAAAGGTTTCTGTGCATTTTCATCTCATCATATTTCTGTTTCTCTCATCTGCATAACTAACCTAGAAAAAAGGAAATCACCTGTCTCTGAATCTGAACCAGAATTCTAAAACAGATTGCAGTCTGATCCAGATTTTCTAGGGAGCACCATCCTGGCGCACCCATAGGGCGCACCAGAGTGGCGCACCAAAGCAGAGCACCACTCTAGTGCGCCATTCTGGTGCACCAGACTAGTTAGAGAATAAATCACCCTATTTTGCATCCCCAACTGCATGTTTTCCCGAATAGTATTGAGTCTGATCCTTTCAGTCGCGATTCCTTGGTATTTCATGATTGTGCATACATGGTTTCAGCTTCAAACAATGTTGTTTTTGTAAGTCGTTTTACCCTTTGGATTTTAAGTCCATGGTTCAAAATCTGGTAGGCTGATTGCACTTTCCTCCCTTGTGGAGATTCTATGCATCAGCCCATGATCCTGGGACATGGCTGAACCTTGTTTTCATTCAGCATAAGTAGGATGTGACCTTGTGTGAGGCTATTAGCCCTTGAGCACAAGATCCATGAGCTTCTCATACTTGTATGTCTCTCATTTTTAAAGAATATTTTCCATTTTTACAAGGACTTTACATTGCGTAACTTTCTGAAACACATTTATATGACATTGCACTACATGGCTTTCTGGTATTTTCCTTGGCACATCTTTCTGGCTCACATAGGAGCACATACGTGGCGCACCAGACTGAAGCACCAGTCTGGTGCACCTAACAGACGCGGAAGCCTGTTTTCAGTAGCACACAACAGGTTTTCATTTGGTTTTTAGCATGATTTCTTGCTTCGATTTGCTTTTAGTTTTCTCTGGCTTTCTTCCTAGATATATCCGGGAAGACCCTTTTCTGTTTTTAGCCATTTCTATGCATTTTAGATCATACATTGCATGTACTAAAGCAAGGATGAAAAATCGCTCAAAATAATAGATCCTTGATCTCATTTATGCAATATCTTTGCATCGCCACTTGACCCGATATATGAGTGATACCTCTGAGCACTAGGACGCACCCTGCACTTCATGTACCCTTATTTTAGCATAAGACACCACTCACTTAGCATGGCATGGCATATCGCCCTCGGGCGTACAGTAAAGGCTGGAAAGCTGACATTTCATAGGCAAACGAGAAACCTATAGAAAGACTGATTTATCGGGCGCACGAGGGTGCCTAATACCTTCCTTGTGCGTAATAGGAATCCTTACCCATTTTCTGGTTTGAGACTTTTTTTCCATTAGCTTATGTTGCATGATTTGAATATTTTTAAAATGGTTTTCCTCGTCTCCCATTTTTAATAGACTATGTGGCGATTCCTGCATTTTTATTTTATATTTTGCCGTGACTTTGCTGACCCTCATGCATTTGGCCTTTCGCGCCAAGTCCCGAGGCTGTCGCCGGCATGGTTACAGGAACTGGCGACTCCGCTGGGGAAAACCAGATCCTGGATTTTGTTTTTGGTTTCTCCTTTGCTTTGGCTTTTCTCCTTGCTTGCCTTTTTCCATGCCTTGCATTGGTGGTCCCTTTTATAAGTGGTGTCTTTCTTGCATGCATGCCTTTGTATAACGAATGTTTTCTTTTTACACATTTGAGATGTCATCATTATTGCACATAATTTGCATATACTTTTGCATGATAATTCATGGTTAAATTGCATGTTTATTTCCCTTCTTGTATATGCCATGCCTAGGAGATTAGAGACATGTTTGCTCTCCCATTTTGGATAATAAAAAACATAACAACCAAAATCAATAAATCAGGCAAAGTAGTGACAAATTGCCAATTTCCCCCACGGTTTAATAAGCTTGCGAGTAAAAGACTCAAAGCATACTTTGCATATATCATATAGGACATGCATCTTCTCCTCTCCTTAGTTCGCCTATACAGTTTGTGAAGGACATTTCTAGGTGTCTCATCCTATGGCTTTGGCGTGGGATGGAATATCGGTTTGTCCCCCCTTGTCTGACATCGTGTCGGTGTAGTAGAGGGTACAACCTATTGTTTTGGCAGAGGATGAGGCCCCGAAAGCACCACTCGTTCACTACCTAGGCTATGGCCAGGATTTAGAATGGGGACCGTATTTTTTCTAAACTTGAGTCGGAGACCCATTCACCCTTGTGTGAACTCGGAGTAGACAACTTAATAGGACACCCCTAGGTTGTAGGAGAGTGCATACTAGAGGTATCCATTTGCATCTCATACCACCATAAACATTGCATCTTTTCAGACTTGTTTGTTTTTGTGCATAGGATTTCTGGTTTGTGAGTTTCGTTAGCCTGAGCTCTGGACCCTTCCTTTCACTGACTCTATTTGCGACCCTATTCATGACCGCATCCCCTGAGTTATTCGTCATTTCCGACGGTAGCTCATCCTAGGATCCGTCCTAACCTTCCCAACCGCAGTCCAATCCTTACTCGCTCGCGATCCACGTGGCCCACCATGCCGACGAGTTCCTTTCCCCTGCTATCTAGGAGGAGGTCCCTACCTCGAGATACTCTTCCTTTGTGTCTGTTCCAGTCATCACTGCTGCCTCCACTTTTGCCTTAGCTTCTGGAGGACCTCCACCACCTCAATTTTGTGTCCCTATGGCTACCCCACCTTCTGGACCACATGCCTGGTCTTCTCCTGCTGTTGGGGCCACAGCAGCTTAGTCTGTCTCTCCTCAGGGCTATGTGTTTACTATCCCTCCTCCGACTACGGCTGTCTTTGTAGTAGCCACCCCCCAGTTCGGGCAACTAGGATCTCAGCTTCCTGACTCCTCATCCCCTGCTCTACCTCCATCCTTTGGAGCCACTGGTGACGATCCCGTCACCGTGCAATTGCAATAAATGTCGGCCCTCGCCCAGCAGTTGCAGGGATTAGCACTGGCGCTCTAGGCCTTTTCAGCTCTGTCCTTCCCGACTCCCGAGTTGCCAGCGCAACCGACCTTAGAACCACAGTTTGCACCCACTGCACTCCCTCCACAGCCGTCGCCATCCCTTGTCTCTCCGGCAATAGGGGTATCGACACTACCTTATGTTACACCTGCACAAAACCCACCACAGCATGCATCCCTCCTATTTGGTGGCCAGCCCCCTAGGCCGACAGGAGCACAGCCATCTGTGAGCATTGTACCGGAGACCATCCTAGTCCAACAGCTCTTGCTCCCACACTCTGCACCACTTGATGCACCACCCCCAGCATTGTCCTCACCCTTTTACCACACACAGGGTTCATCTTTTGTCCCCCAACACACTGCACCCATGCACGGGTACACTGGCCATCCTGCCGTAGCACCAGACAACGGAATGGTGGATCCGGAGGAGCCCCTAGGGGCGACCCATACAGTGTACGCGGCACTCGCCTCTACTGCACAATCCACAGCTGCAGTAGTTCCGGATGCTCTCTTCGCGAGAGTAAATGATCTGGAGCGCACTCTTCGACAAGTGCAAGGTGAGGATCGCCAGTCCTACCAATTCCGGGACCTCTGTTATTTCCCAAAGGCGACTCTCCCCCCGAATTTCCAAATCCAGGAATTTGAAAAATACAATGTTAGGGGCTGCCCAATTGTCCACCTAAAATCCTATTGCGGAGACCTCGCCCAGCTTCAAGCGTATGAAAGGTTATTGATCTGCCTGTTCCAAAAAAGTTTCACGGGGCCCGCGTTGAAGTGGTTCACTTCCCTCAACATGGCTACCATCAGGACTTGGGACAACCTCACACAGGTGTTCCTGGAACAATATTCCTTTAATCTTGACTTAGTCCCCAAGCGAGAGGACTTGGTCGCTATCAAGCAGAGGCCCCAAGAAACATTTGGGGAGTATCTTGGACGTTGTCACTCCTTGGCTTCACAAGTCAAAGATAGACCCTCCGACGAGGAGACTATCGAGATTATAATCCAAGGAGCACAGCCAGTGGTCGGGGCTCTGCTTAGCATCGAACCTGTCACCACTTTCTCGGCATTGCTTTGAGCGGGCACCCGTGTTGAGAGCTCACTATGCGACGGCAGTTTTCCAGCACTCTCAGCATTTGCCAAACAGGCCACTGCCTCACATAGTGGCCCTAGCAGCAGCAACAACAACAACAACACCAATCCACCCCGGAGGCGGGATCCCTCCAAAAATACAATTTCTTATATCAGATCCCTTACTGCTCTGACAAGTGTCTGCCCGCCCCCGCAACGCCAAGTAGTGTATGCACCCACACCTAGAGAACTGCATGCATCACACATTACCCCCACTGCCACACCAGTATAACCTAATCCATTGTCCAGGACGCGCCCACCGTTGGCACATCCACAGCCGAAGCGACTACGCCGTGACAGGTGCCACTATACCCCTTTAGTGGAGCCTTTGAGCATGGTATTTCCCAAGGTCGCATCCTTGCTGAGGCTGCCTGAGGTGCGCCCTCCGCCTAATCCTCTTCTTGCTTGGTATAACACCAATGCGTTCTACAATTTCCATCGGGTGGCCGGCTACTCGACGGATAATTGTTTGACACTCAGGGACGCTGTCCAGGATTTGATTGACTAAAGGGTCATAGTGATTAATACCTAGGCAGCCAGCCCATCACACACACCAGTGGCCGCCCCAGCACAGCAGCACACCCTAGCATAGTCAGTCAACCCTTGCCCCAGCATTCATCTCTTGGAGCACCAGGTTCCTCGGGAGTCAATTTTGTTTCTTCTGCTTCTTCTTCTTCTTCTGAGTTTATCTCTTCCCCTATCCGTCCAATAGACTTGATTCATGATGAGTCGTCCCCTTTTCCCTGCCAATTGTATCGTTCTTTCCTTGGCAATTCTGAGGAATCTATTCATGTGATCCGTCTGGTTGTTGAGTCGGAGTATCCTGAGGCACCGCCTGTAGTATATTCCTAGCCACCAACCCCAATCTATTTATCAGCCTAGCCCCAATCTAGGCCAAGTCAGCCAACATACCCTCGGGCCCACCAGTACTCTCACCAATGCTCCCAACATCCTCAAGTTTATCCTCCTACTCACCCATATTCTTTAAACACCCCTGTACAGTTAGCAGCCCGCCCCCCGGTTATTGTTACTCTGACCCACGACACGCATCGTGTTCCTTACAATTATGCCACAAGAATGTGTGCAGAATTGACACGATCGGGCAGAGTATACAAACCCCCAACAGCTAAGCCTAATCCCCCAATTTTGACTCCTAACCAATTGCAAGCCTAGCCATCTAGGTCACCAGCACCTGTAGCAGCAGCCCCTGTCCAACTCCAAGCACATTCTCCTCAACTGCCTATGTCTAGAGTAGCACCACCCAATCCTACCACTAGCGGCCAACCTTCAGCTGACATCACTGCCCATCTTAAGAAGGTTAAAGCCAATATTTCCATCTAGGACCTAATCCATACTGTAGACACCCTGATTTTGAGGTGACTCAATGATAAGACTCCAGTTGTTGCTTTGGATGTGGCTGACCCTTGAACCAACCCAAACCCATAGCAAGCCTGCAGCCCAATTAGAAAACTAGACCAGTAAGGGAGAGCACTTACCTGGCACACCTAGCTAGCACACCTATCTGACACACTTAGCTAGCACACCTATCTGGCACACTTAGCTAGCACACCTACCTGACACACCTAGCTAGCACATTTCCCTAGCACACATAGGTGGCGCACATAGCAGGCACACATCCCAAGCGCACACCACTTTGTAGGCTGCGGGCTGCTGGCTTTCCACCTCCCATAGCTGTTACCTCTAGCAACGAATATGCCATGGAATCTTCCAGGCTTTTCGTCTGTGAGGCTCTCCCCATTCCCATGAGTTACCCATGAGAAAATCCTATATAAGGACCCCCATAGGTAGCCATAGGAAGAGGTTAGAAATCCTGTGTTGAAG